>SCLH01001956.1:10596-35978 GCA_004367855.1 Oikopleura vanhoeffeni | reverse complement strand
AATATACAATTGGAAAAATAAACGTTCACTCAATTCTCACAAAAGATATTCGAGTTTTAAAAACGCCTTATTTTTCCCCAGCACATTACTGGAAGCACCCACAATCCCCTTAACGTGAATTTTTATTAGTCGCAATCGATTTATCAGACAGAATTCATCCAAAAATAATATGTTGTTTGAAAAATTTATCAAACAAAAGGACTTTATTTGTCCATGAAAATTAACATATAGAAGCCACTTAATAATAAAAATTGACAGAAATTTTTTTTCGATGACAATTGTTCTGAAAAACGGAAAAATACATATGAAAATTGAAAAAATTCTCCATTGAGTTTTTTTACTTGTCAGTTGAATACAAAAAACTGTTTCTCGATATCATCTTTGGTATTCCCGCAATTGTCATAAGTAGGGTGATGTCTTTTATAAAAAAAATACCTGAGTTTTCTCCTTAAACCCCTCGCACCCTTTGACTACAGTCGGTGAGACCAATGGGCAACAGTGACCAATGGACAACAGTGAGACCAATGGCCATCACTTTTTTGCAGATTTGATTTTTTCAGACCTATGAGACCAATGGGCAACACTCTGAAATTTTGGTAATTTTCTATTGCAATTTTTTTCGATTTACCCATAATTTTTATAAATTTATAAAAAATTAATATATGGATCAACGGACCTCAGAGTACAAATCTTAACTAATAGTTGAATGATACAAACACCAGATATTAGCACCATAAAACCCGTTGTATGCGTATAGGTCGATTTTATTGGTCAATTAGGAAAGGATCAACCAATCAAATGCTCAGATTTGCATTTTTTCAAATGTTAGGATTTGTACTCTGAGGTCCGTTGATCATATATGTGTGAAATTTTACAATATGATTGTTAAATTATATATCTAGAACAACTGTCGAAAAACTGTGTTTGAGTTTTCAGAAAATAAATGTATCAATCAAAAAAATCGGACTAGTGGACCAATGGGCACACACTTCGTGTGAGACATGGGAACAGTGAGTACAATGGGACACAGTTTTTCGAAAGCCCATTGTTCATTGGTCTCACCCACTGTACCTAAAGGCAAAAAAATTTTGGGAGCCAAAACGGCGCAGAAATAACATCGCACAGACCTACAATTCAAATATGTCATAGAGGTTGCAATTTCATTTCAAAAATATTGTTGAAATTTTATACGATTAGCGTTCGAAGTTATTTTTTCCTACTTTTTCTTAGGAATTTCCTAAAAAATTAATTGTGTGAAAACGATACTATAATACAGAATTCTGAGGAAGCCAGTTTTTAGGAGAGTACTTGAGGATTCTTTGATATAAGTTTATTTATCTGCAGTCTCTATACGAAGAATAATTTTTCACAAGTGATTTTTATGAAACTCAAATTGAAAAAACAAATTTTTTCAAAAATTATTTTTCGAATGAATTGAACGGCCAATTTAACCCAATGAGCCGACAAAGACAAATCGATCAAATGTAAAACATAAGGTGGTACTGATTTTGAGTTTTCAGCTGATTAGCAATATTTTTCACATTTACTCGCATATTCTGACGCGCAGCGGTATGAATAATTGTTTTGTGAGCGATCGAGATATCATATTTCAAATTTTGACCCGCTATAAATAGCTAAAGTTTAACTTGTAAATTTGTAACTCATATGTCATTGTAAAAAATGTATGGTTTTTCGAGAAATACAAGGTGAGTGAACCTCTATTTTCTCTCGCAGTTATGTAGTTTACAAACTTCGAAATTTGAAAATGTTACGTGTTATTCACTTTATTCTATCCTTGATCCCAATCAGTGACAAATAAGTAAATTGATATCTTTTCCAGTTTTCTCGTGATAAGCGCTCAAAGAAGTGCCTTTAGATAGGCTTTCGGGTGTGAGGCGAAGTTCTCGTTTCTGGATGTCAGGAGGTTAAGAAAAAATAACAAAACTAAAAACCTTAGATCTTAAAATGACCAGAAAAAAATCTTTACTAGATACTCGTAGCTTGTAAACATCGATACCCATTTTTGAGTTTAAAAATGTTTTTTTTCAAGTCGTCTTCTAGGCAAAATATACAATCTATTTGAATCATATGTACGATAATACCTTCTACTCAGAGATACGAAAAACCAATTTATTATGTATTGAATTTTTTCCCTCAAATTTCTAAACTTCTTAAATTTCTGCACAAAAGTTACGAATTCTAGTAGTTTGTACTTTTTTGTTGCACTTGAAACTTTTATAAAAAATTTTATATCTTTGATTATGAGAATAAATCGAAACGTTAGATAAATATGTTTTCAAATAATATTGAATTTAAATTTATTTTTTCTTGATTCTAGAAAAAAAAAAGTTTTGCATTTTTTTTGGTCAGCATAATTACTCCAAGTTCATGAAAGATATCGACTAACGTTTTTTTGTATTATGTACCCAAGTAAATTTGTGACAATGAATTTTTTTTGTTTTAATCCAAGTCAACCGGTTCACCGGTGGTAAACCTTTCAATTAACCTGGTTTTCTCAGGCAAAATATGGGAATTTTTGAAAAATATTTTATCTTCATAAATAAATCAAGCGAAAATTTTATTATTTTTACGCTTTTGTTAATCCGGTACCACATAGAGATCTCGGTATTATCAAGAAGACATAAATTTCCGTTTAAATAGACAAAAAAGTGAGCCTATTGAGATTCGAACTCCTAGACTTTCGGTTTAAAACATCGATTACGGGTAAACCGGTTGAGCTAAGAAAAGACAAAAAATCACACATGTCACAAATTTACTTGAGAACATGATACAAATAACCGTTTGTTGATATATCTTATTAACTCGGAAAAATTTTACTGACAAGGGTGGGTTCAATTAAAAAAAGCTACCTTAGGCCAATATTTCATACAATTTGACTATTTTAATTAAATTTTTTAGTAAATTCCCTCAAATTACGAACAACGCGCTGCTGTCTATGATTGAAACCTAGACGCTTCAGTCTGGATGGTCGAACCCAAACTTCCCAGGAATTTTGAACGAAACTGGGATGGCGCCGACCAAGAAGCAGACGAAGACAAACAAAATGGGGAGTCCGAAACGTCGGAAGAAGTGGATGAGGACTACTGGCCAGATACAAGCAAGGATTCGGGTTATGCTCCTCCTCCACCACATAGCAGTTGCGGCGATTAAATGATCCAAGTCTGAAATCTTCTGTCTGCTTCTTGGTAGTATCCATCCCAATTTCGCTAGAAATTTTTAGTGTAGTTGGAGTTCGGTACAGTGGGTATATCATATCGAAGATAAAGCCTGGGTAGGTCTAAAAACTTACATTTTTCTTGTGTCTGTAGAAAAGATAGAAATGTCACGTCGCGGAAGTGGCTGAACTACATTTTGTTGATTCGATTGGCTGGCCAATAATTTTCAAGACATTTGGTAAAAAATCAAATGCAAATATAGACTATATTATATAGTCCAGTTCTCAAGAAATAAGCGATAACTGTTTCGAAAGCAATAACTCTTGTTTTGTTTCTAATTGGCCCATATTAACCAATTTGTTTTTAATTTTATTTTGGAATCGCAGTAAAATTATCTTAATCCTGGTATGTAACAAGACCCCGTAGGACGTGAAATTTCTATCTTCTATATAGACACAAGAAAAAAGTAAGTTTTTAGACCCACCCAGGCATAATCTTGGATATTTAAGACCGTCTCCTGGAGTTTTTAAGAAGGCGGTCAACGCAAAATTGGCCAAAAAACCTAGTTTTGTAGTCTGTTGATCGCACTGATAGTCACTTTCGCCGTAAATGACGTTTAAAAATTTTCTCTTCGAAAAATTGAAAAGGCATTTTTAGTCAAGATTTGTGTTGACCACCCCCTTAATAGAAGATAGTAATTTGTCGAAAATATGATTCGCCGAAAAATGGAAAATTTCAATTTTTCAAATATACAGAGTCTGTATTACAGACTATTTTTTCTGAGAAATTTGGTTTTACGCTAAAATTTTCACGTAAAAAATTTTCGTTGTTTTTGAAAAATCAAACTTTCTCAATTTTTCGAAGAATTAAATTTTCGCCAAATTACTATTCACCCGTTTGTTAGTGTTAGTCACTTCAATAACTGTTGAATTGTTTATTCTTATTACTGTTTATAATACTTTTTATTTTATATTCTGCAATATGGATCACCCGCCATCAGAGTACAAATTCTAAATATTTGAAAAATGCGAAATCTGAGCATTTGATCGGTTGATCTTTTCTTAATCTGACCAATGAAATTGGCCTTTTCCGCAATCAAAGGTTTTGATTGGGTGCTATATCTTGCGTTGTTTGTATTCATTCAAATATTTAGGATTGTACTGTTAGGGCGGGTAATTCATATATTTGAACAAACATAAATATTATTTTTTGGGTTGTTTTGAGACATTTTATAATGATTTTATTTCAATACAAAAATTGGTTTTATTGACATGTTTTGCGTCTTTCAGAATGAGAATTAAAATTGCGAATTTTTAACAGAAAAGTTTTTTTGGTCGAAAAGTACTTTGACGAATTGGGCCTTAGTTTCGCTAAATTAATGCCCGATTCGTGTAAATTATTAGGTGATAGGGATGTCAGATTTTGTATAAAGGAAACAAATAAATAAAAACTTCATGATTTTGTGATCTTGTTGAGTGTTTAAATTTGGTTTTTCCATACAAATTAAAATTCCTTCAAATATTTTACGGTTATTTTTATGTAACAAATTTTTTGCGATTATACTAAAATGAATTTCAAAAAAGTCAAGTTTTTGTTTAGCTGTAGCATCGTTATGATCAACGCCTAGTACGTCGTAAAAAGATTGTTGGTAGGTTGAGCAAGTTTCAATTTGTTTGTGTATAGATGAGTTTTTATCTGTGCGATGGTTTTTTACTCTAGTATGTAGCATTTGCTGTGTTTCGCCTATATATTTAGATTTACAATCACATATTTAGTTATAGCAAACGTCACAATGCCGGTAGTAATTTTTTGTAGGTTTAAGGCGGGGTGGATAACGCTTTCAAGTTTTATACTCGTGAAAGTTATTCTAAGTTTGAATTTTGAGTAAATTGGTTTAACGATTATCAACGATCAATAAATATTTTAAAGATATTACTCGCTACACTAGAACATCTTTGACTTGTATATGGAATAGAAAAAGTGAAATGTTCATAATCGGGATTTTCGAGTTCAGCTTAAGACGATTTGAAATAAGAAATTTCAAAACTCAAAAATGGGTATCGATGTTTTTAAGGGGGTAGCATACAACGGCCTTATCCGGACAACGACCTATATCGGACAACGGCCTATTGTGTACAACGGCCCTGTACAACGGCCTATTATGGACAACGGCCTACTTTGTACAACGGCCTATTGTTTACAACGGCCTTTTTTGTACAACGGTTGTAGAGAATTTTTTTCTGTTTTTCACCGTATTCTGGTTTTGAAAATTTCGACCACGAACTTCGGCGATTTTACTATTAAGAATGTGTAAGAGGTAGTTATTTTTTAAGTAAATTTTGGTGAACTATGGTGAATTCGATGACGTTCACCTACAAAAGCGCTGATTTTAGTACTAATAGAAGATACACCAGTTTTGTAGTTAATCATACAATCTGTCGCTGTTGGTTTTCGATAGTGTTCTTGATTCAACTGACTCTTTTTACTTATTATTCTTAGCTCAACCGGTTCACCCGTAATCGATGTTTTAAACCGAAAGTCTAGGAGTTCGAATCTCAATAGGCCCACTTTTTTTGTCTATTTTAACGGAAATTTATGTCTTCTTGATAATACCGAGGTCTCTATATCGTAACGGATTAACAAAAGTGTACAAATAATACAAATTTTGCTTTATTTATTTATGAAGATAAACTATTTTTCAAAAATTCCCATATTTTGCCTAAGAAAACCAGGTTTATTGAACGGTCTACCACCGGTGAACCTGTTGACTTGAATACAATGATACTTGGATACATGATACAAAAAACCATTAGTCGATATCTTTTATGAACTCGGAGTAATTATCCTAACAAAAAAAATGGAAAAATCTTTTTTTCCAGAATCAAGAAAAAAAAATTTTAATTCAATATTATTTCAAAACATATTTATCTAACGTTTCGATTTCATTCCCAATTATCAAAAGAATATAAAAATTTTTATAAAATGTTTCAAAGTCAACAATAAAGACAAAATACGTAAGAATTTAATTTTAGTACAGAAAATTTAGAAGTTCAGAAAACATTTGAGGCAAAAAATTCAAATACATAATAAATTGGTTGTTCGTATTTCTAAAACTTTTTTCCATTACACCATAGCCCTAAATTATCACGTGACGTAATATTTAAGGAATAAAGGTTGATAAAAATAGTACTTGTTTTGATTTCAAGATGCAAATCATTTTGAAAAAAGTGAATTGGTTCCTTAGAATTTTTAAAGACTTTTTTTCGTACAACACAGACATCACCAAAGTCCAAAAACCGAATCAACGTGCGACTTCAAATTATGGAAAATAGCTTTAATACGATCAGTAATATTCTCTCCAACACGTCACGTGATGTTATTATTCGAGAAAAATAGAGTTGAATTTATGACAATATTCCAAACTTATTTTTGGATTATTTTCAGTCACGTGATTTAATGCGGACTTTGGTGTAATGTAAAAAAAGCTCTTAAAAAACGTTTGGAGTTGACCTCGGATATTTTTTGACGTAATTTGAGTATTTTTCAAAAATTACTGTAGCTGATTTTTTTAAAAAGTACTCCAAATCACGTGAAGACTCCTCAAAAGAATCGTCACGAATTTCTAAGACTTTTTATTTGCATTTTTAAATTTGGCCTCCGGTTTCAATAGAGCAGTCCCAGAATCCAAACTTCCGAATAAGGAATACATAGAATGCTAGCGACAGAAGGAGAGAGAAATAAATCGTCCACAAAATTTAAGAGTCATGTTACGACGACAATGTTTATTGGAACATTCAGTTTTTGCAGATCACATCCCAAATTGGTGTGCACGGTTTAATATTTCAAGATTTGTACAAATGTCAAATTAACGCCTAAGCTTCGTGCTTACTTTATGCATGTTTGTCAGAATCGGCCGAAAATGAGAGTTTTTAATGTTCTTATCACATTTGGAATTATTTATAAACTTTGGTTAAAAATACTGTTTTATTATAGGACAGTTAGAAATTTTTTTGTTTTGTTAATTTCTCCCTCTTCCTCCCCCTCCCCCAATTTAATGATACAAAAACGAAATAAATAAATAATTGTTCTTTTTGTTGCGCGATAAATAAAATGCATTTCTCATAGGTAAAACTAAATTATTGATGAAGCTTTCGATTGATAACAATGCATTTTCAAATCTGTTTTTTTTTTGAAGTGAGAATATTTTTTGTTTCGCGAAAATTTGCAGCAGTTTTTAATTAGGCAATAGTAGGTCTCGAAAATTGGCTAATAAATAAAAAATAAAATCTTACTTTGCTGCACGCGTTTTTCTGACCGTATCGGCTCGCTTCAGGGCGGAATCGTTCTACGTCGGTATAAGAACGAAACCGCCCATCATAAGCTGGTGCAATTCAAAGCATTGGTGCCTTGCAATCTTCGATTCGCTGTAACACTTAAAATCGCAGGGTCGACATTTAATTTTATTTTTTTGTGTTTTGGGTCTTTTGGCGGATGGTAGACCATTGAACTTTTCTTTTGGCCACCAGTGATTATTTGTCATCTCTAATTTTTTTGAAAATATAAATTTGTTCTCTGTTTTATAGAGCGGTTGGTGCTTGAAAACAAATCTTTGTTTTCAAAATATTTTGCTCACAAAAAGTGTAAATCTTTCTAGAACTGTTTTTCATAAATTTTGTCTAATTAAGGAGAAAACTAAGGTATTTTTTTATAAAATACACCACCCTACTTATGACGATTGCGGGAATACCAAAAAATACCACTAATTTGAAAAAATACTCAAATAACGTCAAAAAATTCCAGGGTCAACTTCAAACGTTTTTAAGACTTTTTCCTCATTACACCGAAGTCCGAATAAAATCACGTGACGAAATAATTCAAATTTAAGGTTTGGAATATGTCATAGATAAATCCTTATTTCTCGAAAAATAAGATCATGTGACGTGTTTGGAAAATATTATTATGTTCAAAACTCTTAAATTAGGTGTTTATTGCCGAAAAAAAACTTCTGAAGATTATTTTTTTTTTCAAAAAGTGATTTAATTTTTGAAAAAAAACAGTACTATTGTTGCAGACTTTATTTCTTGAATACAGTGGGTGAGACCAATGGGCAACAGTGAGACCAATGGGCAACACTTTTTCGCATATTTGATTTTTCCAGACCTATGAGACCAATGGGCAACACCCTTCGTATGAGACCAATGGGAAACACTTTTTCAAAAATCTCGTGTGTTGCCCATTGGTCTCACCCACTGTATACGGTCACGTGATCATTTTCGGGCTATGATGTAATGTAAAAAATGTCTTAGAATATTTTTTGATCACGATGAAAGGTTTAATTTTATGATTCAAAAAAATTTTGCAAAAAATAAGTACTGTAAATTACAGTCTGTAATACAATAAAAATTAAAAAAAAAATGCACAAACGTCATTTTGTTTTAAAATTAATCGATAACTTTATAACTGATCTTGTCATTAATGATTGAGCGTCGTAAAATGCGATTAAATGGTGTATGGCGACGCGTCGCCATAAATCGAGTCTACGACTTAACGTTTACGAAAACTGTTTTTTTTGGGTTTACGAAAAGACATAAACGTAAATTTCAAATTATCATGCGTGAAGTTTGTGACAAAATTTGTTTCCTTTCTTATTCTGAAAAATTAGAATAAATTACATATAGTAGTTACTCTGTTAGAGTTACCCCTATTGAAGTTACCTTTTATCTGTTAGAGTTACCCTTTTTTGAGAAGTTCATGTCAGTTATCTGTTAGAGTCACCCCTTATAGAAAATCTCAAAAACTCTAGACTTTCAAAATTACATTTCAATTTTTTCCCCACAGTATTAAACAGAATTACTGTTGTTTTTGGNTTTTTTTCAACTTATATCATTTAAGTTATGTCTGTTTTTTGTATTTTAAAATTGTTGTATAAAATTTTGTATATGAAATTGTAAAATTTAAAAATTTCCAAAAAAATATAGAAATTTTTCCTAAGTGTCTAAAATGAGCCAAAAACGGCACTTTTCGTTAATACTGAAGCACTTTTACGGTAAAAATCGGAAAAAAAACACACCATTTTTTTTGTTTGTCCAATACAGTAGTTACTCTGTTAGAGTTACCCCTATTGAAGTTACCTTTTATCTGTTAGAGTTACCCTTTTTTGAGAAGTTCATGTCAGTTATCTGTTAGAGTCACCCCTTATAGAAAATCTCAAAAACTCTAGACTTTCAAAATTACATTTCAATTTTTTCCCCACAGTATTAAACAGAATTACTGTTGTTTTTGGCCAAACGGGAAATAATCGAGAGGGATATTGAAATTTATCCTACTATTGATTTCATGCCCAACTTTTAGGGTTTTTAGTAAATAATATAATTTGTAACTGTTTATGTATTTTCTACAGTTCNGGATTTGTACTCTGAGGTCCTGGGTTGATCCATATATGTGTGAAAATTTTTTACAATATGAATGTGGTTAAATTATATAATCTAGAACAAACTGTCGAAAAACTGTGTTGAGTTTCAGACAATACATGTATCAATCAAAAAAATCGCGACAGGTTGAGACCAATGGGCACACCTTGCGTGAACCAAATGGGCACCAGGTGGAGCCAATGGGCAACAGTTTTCGAAAGCCCATTGGTCTCATTGGTCTCACCCACTGTACCTAAAGGCAAAAATTTGGAGCCAAACGCGCAGAAAATAACATCGCCACCAGACTACAATTCAATATGGTCATAGAGGTTGCAATTATTTCCAAACATTCATGTTGAAATTTTATACGATTAGCCGCTTCGAAAGTTATTTTTTCCTTACATTTTCTTAGGAATTTCCTAAAAAATTAATTGTGTTTTGAAAACCGATACATAATATCAGAATTCTGAGGAGCCAGTTTTTAGGAGCAGTTACTGGGATTCTTTTGATATAAGTTTATTTTATCTGCAGTCTCTTACGAGAAATAATTTTTCACAAGTGATTTTTATGAAACTCAAAAATAATGAAAAACAAATTTTTTCAAAAAATTTATTTTTTCGAATGAATGACCGCAATTTAACCCCAAATAGAGCCGCAAAGGACAAATCGATCAAATGTAAAACATAAGGCTGTACTGATTTGAGTTTTCAGCTGATTAGCAATATTTTTCACATTTTTCTAGCTATTCTGACGCGCAGCGGTATGAACATAATTTTTTGTGGCGATCGAATATCATATTTCAAATTTGAGACCGCTATAATAGCTAAGTATTATACTTGTAAATTTGTAACTCATATGTCATTGTAAAAAATGTATGGTTTGTTCGAGAAATACAAGGTGAGTGAACCTCTATTTTCTCTCGCGTTATGTAGTTTTACAACTTCGGAAATTTGAAAATGTTACGTGTTATTCACTTTTATTCTATGCTTGATCTAATCAGTGACAAAAGTAAATTGATATCTTTTCCAGTTTCTCGTGATAAGCGCCTCAAGAAGTGCCTTTGATAGGCTTTCGGGTGTGAGGCGAAGTTCTCGTTTCTGGATGTTCAGGGGTTACAGAAAAAATAACAAACTAAAACCGTAGATCTTAAAATGACCAGAAAAAATCTTTACTAGATACTCGTAGCTTGTAGACTCGATACCCAGTTTTGAGTTTAAAATGTTTTTTTTCAAGTCGTCTTCTAGGCAAAATATACATCTATTTTCATCCATATGCTACGCTAATCCTTCTACTCAGAGATACGAAAACCATTTAATTATGTATTGAATTGGTTTCCTTTCAACTTTTCTAAACTTCTTAAATTTCTGCACAAAGTTACGAATTCTAGTAGCATTTGTAATTTTTTGTTGCACTTGAACTTTTATAAAAATTTTATATCTTTGATTTATTGGAGTAAATCGGAACGTTTAGAGTTAAATATGTTTCAATAATATTGAATTTAAATTTATTTTTTCTTGATCGAGAAAAAAAAAAGTTTTGCATTTTTTTTGGTCATGTTAATTTCTCCAAGTTCTGAAAATATCGACTAACGTTTTGTATTATGTAACCCAAGTAAATTTGTGACAATGAATTTTCTTTTGTTTAATCCAAGTCAACCGGTTTCACGGTGGTAAACCTTTCAATTAACCTGTTTTCGTAGGGCAAAATATTGGGATTTTTTGAAAAAATATTTTAGCTTCCTAATAAATCAAGCGAATTTATTATTTTACGCTTTTGTTAATCCTGGTAAGCCACATAGAGATCTCGGTATTATCAAGAAGACATAAATTTCCGTTTAAATAGACAAAAAAGTGGCCTTTATTAGATTCGAACTCCTAGACTTTCGTTTAAACATCGATTACGGGGTAAACTCGGTTGAGTAAGAAGACAAAAAATTCACACATGTCACAATTTACTTGGAACATGATACAAATAAACCGTTTGTTGATATAATCTTATTATACTCGGGAAAAAATTTGTTATGACAAGGGTGGGTTCTAAAAAAGCTACCTTAGGCCAATTTTATACAATTGGTGGACTATTTTAATATTTTTTACGTAAATCCCTCAAAATACGAACAACGCGCTGCTGTCTATGATTGAACCTAGACGTTCAGTCTGGGATGGTCGAACTGGCTGCTTATCGGACTTTATCGGACCACCGTTGGATTCTTAATACGAACCGATAAATAAAGGTCAATTGAGGGGTGGTTGAGAATTTGATTCATCTAGTCAAATTCCAAATCTCTATTCTTGATTCGAAAATGGCCATTTTTTAATTTTAAAATTTTTGAATCCGCCCAGCCATTCGGAAAAATTTGAAAAAATTAGTGGAAAAAACTTTTTTCGGCAATTTCTCTAACCTATACATATTTTTGTCCTGATCTCTAGTACATAACATATTCTCGAAAAACCTAAAAATTGTGGCAAATTAAATTCTCAGATGTTTAAAAATATGGCCTGGAGCACATTTCTGTGGATTGGTTGAATACGGCTTATTGATTGGCGCGTTTGCGAGTGAAACCAAGCGCCATATTCAATTAAAAATAAGATTTAAGGGGTAGTGTCAGCAAAAAAGTTTTGGCTGGAAAAAATGTATTAATTAAATCGACCAGGAAAAAAGGGTTGGTCGGGGTTTCGCAGCGTCATCTGTGTCTAGCGCCCTCCAGCGGCAATATTGTAAATAAGCCTTGATATGCTCTGGGATTAAATAAAAGAGTTATTTAGTTCCAAATTTTCATTCTTCAGCATGACATACAAATTCTTCATTTTAACAAATATCTTCTGGATGACCTGCACCCGTCATTTACCTCTTGTCTTACGAGGTGTTACCATACTCTCTGTTTTCTTCATTGAGTTTGTTGGCTGTTAAAAATTTTCTTGATTTCATTATTTCAGATGTAAAAAAACGCTTATTAAACTTCTTGTATTTAAGTTTTGGCATTTTTTTCCGAAGTTGATTTTCATTTATGCCATATATTTGTTAACCTTATATACACCTTGTTAGTATTCCAGATCCCTACTACTGCCTTAACAAATAAATTGTGCTAAAAGTTGTGTTTTATCAGTGAGTATAATTAACGGAAATGCCAGGAGTTTCATCCCACAAAATGATTGATGTCTAATATTTTGTCAACCTTTTGATTAAAATGTGTTCTTTGATGCGCCCATTAATTATGCTTACCCATTATAGAACACCCTACTGTGCCGAATGTGTTGATCTAATTAATATTTTCCGCGATAAAACCTTCTATTATATTCTTAGCAATTTGTTATTCAAACTTATAATATACTCAATATATTATTCAAAATTCAGCTACTATATGTTTGAGCTTTAAACTGCAGAAGAAATTCCGCAACGCCAAGATTTTTGCGCATAACTTTTGTTCTATGCCCTTAAAAAAATTTTCGCTTGTTATATTAAAAGGAGATTATCAAGGATAAAACTCTCCGACTTAAAAAAAATTCTATGTCAAACAAAAAAAACTTGTTTCAAAAGACTGAATAAAAACACGTTTTCGGCATAACTTTCGTTTAAAATCAAACAAAAAAATTGAATCAGATCTATATTAAAGATTATTATTGCTGCAGTCCACTCTCGTTCAAAAATTAATGAAATCGGATGTCAGATTAAACATCCTTGTGCACTTTGAAAAGTTTCGACTTCTTGGCGCCCTCTTGTGGCTGAACCTACTTTAAAAATCTGCGAGAACTCGACCAA
This sequence comes from Oikopleura vanhoeffeni, assembly GCA_004367855.1. Lineage (NCBI taxonomy): Eukaryota > Metazoa > Chordata > Appendicularia > Copelata > Oikopleuridae > Oikopleura > Oikopleura vanhoeffeni. Next base: position 22,633 of record SCLH01001956.1, on the reverse strand, counting down.
AATTTTTTTCAGGGTCAGTTTAGTATTATATCAATATTTCAGCCAAACTTTTTGCTGGACATACCCCCTTAAGGGGGAAACGACTGGAGGCTGTATCTCGAGACTCAATAAGTGGATAGGAAGCTAATTTAGTTGGATTTGTAATTTTCGTGGCTGGTTTGCTTCCAAATATAAAAAAAATTTTTTCGATGTCCAAAAAATTTTTTCAAATTGTTCTATATTTTTTCAAGTTTTATTTTTTCTTACCGCATGTATCTTTTGAAGTTAATTTTTTGCTCTAACTTTTTGTTGCATTAGATCACCTGTGATTAGATCTTGAACATGGGCAATAAAAAATTTTAAATTATCGAAAAAAAAAAATTCCAAAATATTTCTTAGATCGAGAAATTTGATGGTAACCACGGAGCTGTTTCTCGAGACTCAGAGTTGATAGAAAGCCAATGTAGTGCATTCCTTATTTTTGTTAAGGTTGCTTTATAAAACCTAAAAAAAGATGAATTTCGATAAAATATTTTTTCCGAATTTTGCATCTTAATAATGTAAATTTTTTCTAAGTATTTTTTTCAGTAATTAACTTTTTCTCGTGATCTAAAGACATTGGATCTGACTATTTTTACAAACTAATGTTTATTGTGCAACTTTACTGACAAAATGTATCAGAAAATTATGATTTTTACGGCAAAAAAAGTTTGCCAAGTACAACCGATTTTTAAAAAAAAATGGATTTTTTCATATTATGAGCCTATCATTTATTCATGAATAATTCTCATTTGATTTTTTGTCGTGAATGGATGTGCGTCTCTACAAGCTACTCTAGGAGTAGAATTTCACCACATTTTTAAATTTTTCGGACGAGAGTACGTGTTTTTCTTAAAAAACTGACATTTTGGCTTTGTATTGACCCTCACTTTTTGCACATTTTTAGATTTTTTTCACCTCGAAAAGTTGCGTATCTGAGAGGCTAACGTTTGAGTATAATTACACTGCCGAAATAAAATTTTTCTAAATTTTTTGCCAAAATGATGTGATTGATCAAAAAATCGACTTTTGTGTTATTTATAGTGGTCATATCTCCTATAATACTGAACGAAATTTTTTTCTTTCTTTTGTTGAAATCCACAACTTTTAAAAAACACTTTTTATAGTCCCTAGTTTTTTATTTTTAAGAAAAGTCGATTTTTGACCAATCAAAAACCTGAATTTTTCGAAAATTTCAAATTTTGACCGAGTAAAATTTTCTTTTTAAATTCTCTACCAAATGTACTTTTCCGATTTTATAACTATCACTAGGTTTAAAATGAAAGAAAACGAAACAGCCTAGTCGAACCCAAACTTCCAGGAATTTTGAACGAAACTGGGATTGGCGCCGACCAAGAAGCAGACGAGACAAACAAAATGGGGAGTCCGAAACGTCGGAAGAAGTGTGATCGAGGATACTTGGCAGATACAAGCAAAGGATCGGGTTATGCTCCTCCTCCACCATAGCAGCTGCTGGCGATTAAATGATCCAAGTCTTGAAATCTTGTGTCTGCTTGTTCGGTAGGTATCCAATCCAATTTCGCTAGAAATTTTGTTAGTTGGAGTTCGGTACAGTGGGTTATATCATTCGAGATAAAGCCTGGGTAGGTCTAAAACTTAACATTTCTGTGTCTGTAGAAGATAGAAAATGTCCACGTCACGCGGAGTGGCTGAACTACATTTGTTAGATTCGATTGGGTGGCCAAATACTTTTCAAGACATTTGGTTGTAAAAATCACATGCAAATATAGATTCTTATATAGTCCAGTTCTCAAGAAATAAGCGTAACTGCTTTCGAAGCAATAATCATTGTTTTGTTTCTATTGCCATATTAAACCATTTGGTTTTTTAATTTTATTTTTGGAAATCGCAGAAATTATCTAATTCCTTGGTATGTAACCAAGACCCGTTAGGGCGTTGAAAGTTCTATTCTTCTATATAAACACAGGAAAAAGTAGTTTTTAGACCACCCAGCATAATCTTGGTATTTAGCCGTCTCGGAGTTTTTAAGGAAGGCGGTCACGCAAAATTGGGCCAAAAACCTAGTTTTGTAGTCTGTTGATGCCCACTGCATAGTCACTTTCGCCGAAATTGGACGTTTTAGAATTTTTTCTCTTCGAAAAATTGAAAAGGCAATTTTATAGTTCAAGATTCGTGTTACACCCCCTTAATAAATAGTAATTTGTTTCGAAAATATGATCGCCAAAAATGGAAAATTTTTCAATTTTTTCAATATACAGGTCTTATATTACAGACTATTTTTTTGAGAATCTTTGGTTTTACGACTAAAATTTTCACGTAAAAAATTTTCGTTGTTTTTTGAAAATCAAACTTTCTCAATTTTTCGAAAGAATTAAAATTTTCGCCAAATGTACTTATTTCACCCGTTTGTTATGTTAAGTCACTTCAATAACTGGTTGAATTGTTGTACTTCTTATTACTGTTTATAATAACTTTTTATTTATATTCTCAATATGGATTCACCCGCCATCAGAGTACAAATTCTGAATATTTTGAAAAATGCGAAATCTGAGCATTTGATCGGTTGGATCTTTTCTTCATCTGACCAATGAAATTGGCCTTTTCCGCAATCAAGGTTTTGATTGGGTGCTATATCTTGCGTTGTTTGTATTCATTCAAATTATTTAGGATTGTACCTGTAGGGCGGGTTAATTCATATAATGTTGAACAAACATAAATATTATTTTTTGGGTTGTTTTGAGACATTTTTATAAGATTTTATTTCAATACAAAAATTGGGTTTTATTGACATGTGTTTGGCGTCTGTTCAGAATGAGAATTAAAATTGCGAATTTTTAACAGAAAAGTTTTTTGGCGAAAAGTACTTTGACGAATTTGGGCCTTAGTTTCGCTACATTAATGCCCGATTCGTGTAAATTATTAGTGATAGGGATGTCAGATTTTTATAAGAAACAATAAAATAAAAACTTCTGTTTGTGTCTTGTGAGTGTTTAAATTTGGTTTTCCATTACAAATTAAATTCTCAATATTTTACGGTTATTTTATGTAACAAATTTTTTGCGATTATTACTAAAATGAATTTCAAAAAAGTCAAGTTTTGTTAGCTGTAAGCTCGTTTATGATCAACGCCTAGTAGTTCGTAAAAGCATTGATTGTAGGTTGAGCAAGTTTCATTTTGTTTGTGTATATGGTTATCTGTGCGATGGTATTTACTCTAGTATGTGCACTTTGGCTGTGTTTCGCCCTAATATTTAGATTTACATCACATATTTTGTTATAAGCAAACGTCACAATGCGGTAGTAATTTTTTGTAGGTTTAAGGCGGGTGGATACGGCTTTCAGTTTTATACTCGTGAAGTTAGTTCTTAAGTTTGAATTTTGAGTAATTGGTTTACGTATCAACGATCAATAAATATTTTAAAATATTACTCGCTTACACTAGAAACATCTTTGACTTGTTATGAATTAGAAAAAGTGAATGTTCATAATCGGGATTTTCGAGTTCAGCTTAAGACGATTTGAAATAAGAAATTTTCAAAATCAAATGGGTATTCCGATGTTTTTTAAGGGGGTAGCATACATACGGCCTTATCCGGACAAAACGCCTATATCATGACAACGCCTAGTTGTACAACGGCCCTGGTACAACGGCCTATTACTGGACACGTACTTTGTCACGGCCTATTGTTTACAATCGGCCCTTGCAGTTCGTAGAGAATTTTATTTTCTGTTTTTCACCGTATTCGGGTTTTGAAATTCGCCCGAACTTACGGCGATTTTCTCTTAGATGTGTAAGAGGTAGTTATTTTTTAAGTAATTTTTTGGTGAACTATGGTTGTCGATGACGTTCACTACCAAAAAGCGCTGATTTTGTACTAAAGAATAACACCAGTTGAAGTATCATCAATCTGTCGCTGTTGGTTCGATAGTGTTCTTGATTTCAACTTGACTCTTTTATACTTATTATTCTTAGCTAACCGGTTTCTACCCGTAATCGATGTTTTAAACCGAGGTCTAGGAGTTTCGATCTCATAGGCCCACTTTTTTTTGTCTATTTTGACGGAAATGTTTATGTCTTTCTTGATAATACGAGGTCTCTATATCGTAACGGATTAACAAAAGTGTACAAATTAATAAAATTTTGCTTTATTTATTTATGAAGATAAAATATTTTTCTCAAAATTCCCTATTTGCCTAAGAAACCAGATTATTGAACGGTCTACCACCGGTGACTGTTGACTTGAATACAATGTACTTTGGATACATGATCAAAAACCCATTAGTTCATATCTTTATGAACTCGGAGTAATTTATCCTAACAAAAAAATGGGGAAAAATCTTTTTTTTTTTCCAGAATCAGAAAAAAAAATTGTATTCAATATTATTTCAAACATATTTATTCTAACGTTTCGATTATTCTCATTTATCAAGATAATAAAAAATTTTATAAAAGTTTCAGTCACAATAAAGTAAAATACTAAGAATTTTTAGTTTTAGTACAGAATTTAAGAAGTTCAAGAAATTTAGGCCAAAAATTCACTACATATAATTGGTTGTTTCGCTATTCTAGACTTTTTTCCCATTTACAGCCTAGCCCCAAAATTGATCACGTGACCGTATATTCAGGAATTAAGGTGATAAAAATAGTACTTTTTTTTTTCAAAATTGCTTAAATCAATTTTTGAAAAAAGTGAATTGGTTCCTGAGAAGTTTTTAGACTTTTTTTCCGTTACACCAAGTCCAAAACGATCACGTGGGACCTTCAAATTGGAATAGTTTTAACATAATATATTCTCCAACACGTCACGTGATCTTATTTTTCGAGAATAGGATTAATTTATGACATATTCCAACCTTATTTTTGGATTATTTCGTCCGTGATTTAATGCTGGACTTTGTGTATGTAAAAAAGTTTAAAAACGTTGGGTTGACCCTGGAATTTTTTGACGTAATTTGAGTACTTTTTTCAAATTACTTCTTTTTCTTTTCAAAACAGTACTCAAATTCACGTGGAAGCCCCTCCAAAAGATCGTTCACGAATATTTTCTAGACTTTTATTTGCTTTTTAATTGGCTCCGCGTTTAAATAGAGCGTCCTAGAAGTTCCAAACTTCCGAAATAAGGATAACATAAGAATGCGTAGGGCGTCAGAAAGTAAGAGGAATAAGAATCGTCCACAAATTAGAGTCATTTTACTAGAGGAATTTTGGGTTAAAAAACAATTCATTTTTTGCAATCAATACCCAAATTGGTGACGTTTAATATTTCAAATTTTTTTTTAAATTGTCAAATTAACCTAGTTCGGTTATTTATGCATGTGTTTGTCAGGAATCGGCGAAAATGAGAGTTTTTAATTCATTTTCACATTTGATGACTTTTTTAAACTATTTTTTAATTGTTTTAAGACAGTAGAAATTTTTTTGTTTTGTTAATTTCTCTAAAAAAACGATAAAAAATAATTGTTCTTTTTGTTGCGCGATATATAAATGCTATTCTCTAAGTGAAACTAATTATTGATAGCTTCGATTTTTACAATATTTTCACATCTGTTTTTTTTTTGAAGCTGAGAATACATTTTTTGTTTCGCGAATTCAGGCAGTTTTTAATTAGGCAATAGTAGGTCTCAGAAATTGGTAATAAATAAAAAATAAAAATTACTTACTTGCTGCACAGCTTGTTTTGTCTGACCGTACGGCTCGCTTCAGGGCGGAATCGTTTCTACGTCGGTATAACGAACGAAACGCCCATTCATAAGCTGGTTCGCAATTCCAAAGCAATTGGTTGCCTGCAACTCTTCGATTCGCTGTAACACATTAAAATCGCAGGGTCGACATTAATTTTTATTTTTTGTGTTTTGGGTCTTTTGGCGGATGGTAGACATTGAACTTTTCTTTTTGGGCCACCAGTGTTATGTCATTCTAATTTTTTTGAAATATAAATTTGTTCTCTGTTTTATAGGCGGTGGTGCTTGAAAACAAATCTTTTGGTGGTTTCTTTCAAAATTATTTTGCTCATCAAAAAGTGTAATATCTTTCTTAGAACTGTTTTTTTTCATAAATTTGTCTAATTACGGAGAATACTAAGCGTTTTTTTTATTAAAATACACGCACCTACTTTAGACATTGCGGGATACAAAAAATACCACTAATTTTGAAAAAATACTCAGAATAAACGTCAAAAATTCCAGGTGTCAACTTCCAACGTTTTAAGACTTTTTCCTCTTACACCGAAGTCGAATTATAATTTCACGTCGACGAAATAATTTCTAAATTTTAAGGTTTGGATATGTCATAGATAAATCCTGAATTTCTCCGAAAATAGATTCATGTGACTGTTTGGAAGAATATTAATTTGTCAAAAACTTCTTAAGATTAGGGGTTTATTGCGAAAAAAACTTCTGAGATTATTTTTTTTTCAAAGTGTTTAATTTTGAAAAAAAACAGTACTATTGTTCAGACTTTATTTCTTGATACGTGCGGTGAGACCCAATGGGCAACAGTGGACCAATGGGCACACTTTTTCGCATATTTGATTTTTCCAGACCCTATGGGACCAAATGGCAACACATCTGAAATTTTTGGTAATTTTCTATGGCAATTTTTTTCGATTTACCCTAATTTTGAAATTTATAATCAGTTAATATATTTTGTGAATATTCACAATATAATTGTTAAATTTTATAATCTAGAACAAATCTCTCAGAAAAACTGTGTTTAAGTTTTCAGACAAAAATGTATCAAATTAAACAAATCGGACTAGTGAGACCAATGGGCAACACCCTTCGTTGAGACAATGGGAAACACTTTTTCAAAATCTGTGTTGTGTTGCCATTGGGTCTCACCACTGTATACGCGGTCACAGTGTCATTTTCGGGCTATGATTGTAAATGGTAAAATGTCTTAGAATATTTTTTGATCCACGATGAAAGGTTTTAATTTTTATGATTCAAAAAAAAATTTTCAAAAACTAAGTACTGCTAAATTCAGTCTGTAATACAAAAATTAAAAAAAAAATGCAACAAACGTATTTTGGGTTTAAATTTATCGATAACTTTATACTGATCTTGTCATTAATGATGAGGTTCGGTAAAATGCGATTAAATGGTGTATGCGACGCGTCGCATAAATCGGTCTACGACTAACGTTTACGAAAAACTGTTTTTTTTGGGTTTACGTAAAAGACATAAACGTAATTTTCAATTATTCATGCGTGAGTTTGTGACAAAATTTGTTTCTTTTCTTATTCTGAAATTAGAATAAATTACATACAGTAGTACTCTGTTAGAGTTTACCCCTATTGAAGTTACCCTTTTATACTGTTAGATGTTACCCTTTTTTGAGAGTTCATGTCAGTTATCTGTTAGAGTCACCCCTTATGCATCTAAAAATCTAGACTTTCAAAATAAACATTTCACTTTTTCCACAGTTATTAAACAGAATAACTGTGGTTTTTCCCCTAACGGGAAACTTAACGAGAGGATATTGAAATTTATCCTTTACATGGATTTCATGCCCGACTTTTAGGATTTTTAGTAAAAAAATATACTTGTAACTGTTTTATGTATTGTCTACAGTTCATTATATTATGGAGATTAGGTTCTTTAATTTCAATCAATTCTAAGCGATTGACGGGCGAAGTTTTGGATACGGTGCAAACTTCAATGTTCTGATAAATTATTTTTTTAAACCAAATTTCGTCAACTTTACTGTGGATAAAATAATAATTTTCGGCATAAAACAAATAACGGAAGTTGCCACATTAACGAACTGGTTCATTTTAAAATATTTAACCACAGTAGCGTTATTCCTGATTGCAGAAAAAGTTGCGATAACTCCCAATCTTTAGGAGCTAGCTAAGTTTATAGATTATACGTTAAAGTTAAAGATCGCTAATTATAGATAACTTCAATGATGTTTGCAGTTTTTGGTAGCCAAGTGTGGATTCTCTTCACGTAATTTAATTCAAAATCTATCCAAAAATAACCTATTTTTTGACCGTTCACGCTCAATTTTATAAGTGGCATTTTTGAATATCATTTTTCCCTGACTTCTTTAACTAGAATTTTTCATTATGTTTAATAATTGAATTTAAGTTATGTCTATTTTTTTAAATAACAAAAAAGGACATAACTTAAGATCATATAAGTAAAAAAAAAGGAGAACTCTCAAATTGAAAGTATAGTAATCATCTGTTAGAGTTACCGAGCATCACTTCGTTAGAGTTAACTTTTTCTGTTAGAGTTACCTTTACTTTTCAATAGTTTAGGAACTTCAACAGAGTAACTACTGTATCACTTCCGAAAGTTATTTTCTGTTGGGGAAATATTGAAAGTGTGTTTTATCATTTTTGTAACATGTGATACGAGTTATGTACTGATTTCAAAATAATTGTATGCATATTGCAGTAACAGTATTCTCATTTTCATAATTAAAAATAAAAAAATCCATTTTTGTGAAGATAAAAATGTTTAATATAAAATTAGTAATATCCAAAAAAATTTTAAAAATTTAAATAATTATAACCAAAAAAACTTAAAAGTTGATAATTATGAACTTGAAAATCGTCATTAATAATATAAAATAATTAGCAAAAAATCGAAAAAACACGAAAAATTCGGGAAAATCTTTTGATAATTAGGTCGGTAGTACACTTTTTTATCACCTCAAATTAATTTGGAGCATTTTCAAAGCCCCAGGGGCCTCATAAAACCAGCGACCAGTACCTCCTTAAGGAGCAGGGATGGGCGTCCGAGCTAAAATATCTGCTCGGAATCTACCGAGCCGGTCCGATCAAACCGATCAGATCTTTTTTTTTTCAAATCGTGTCCGATCTGATTGAGGAGAAAACTCCTCAATGAAACATAAAAATGCAAAACATGACTTTTTATACTACCCTATACTCACCACTCGCTCCTCGCTCAAGGAAGTGCACACCGCGTGGCCAGCCTAGCAAAACTCAGCCTCACTACCGCTATGTCGCGCAAATAAGACCAAAGGTACTTATTTGTGCGAACACACGGTACTGAGCAAAATTGAGTAGCACAGTCTGTCTCGATGATAAGCTCTAAAACGGCATATCATCGAGCAGCTATGTTACTCGAAAATTTTCGACAAGAACACCATCCATCGGTCTTACTAGACCGCTAGATGGCTTCCACGCTATTTTTTGTATATATAATCTGCATTTTTAGTGCAGTTTTTAATTGTTTTACTGATTTCTTTTATATATCAAAAAAGGTCCTGTACTGAATTTATGTTAAGTGATACTTATCTGGTTGAGTTCTTCATTTCTTCTTTTTCTTCTTTGTGTTGCTCGTTATCATGTTCTGCATTCTTTGATATCTATCTTCTTTTTTTTCACATTATTTATCACAATATTTAAAACATTTATTAGTTATTTCAGACATTATTTACGATGATTATTGGATTTAAGTAACATTTTTGTAGTAATCATTTGAAAAAGTCGAGTAGTTAAAGTTCGAGTAATTAAATTGAATCACAAACGGTAATTTAAGTAACATTTTTGTAGTAGCCATTTGAAAAAGGGTACAAGGTTTTATTTTAGACGTAATTTTTTTATCATACGGGGTTTGTTATGATTTCAAAGTGTTGTATTGTTATTTGTTTCATAGGAGCTTAGTCTTTTGTTAATTTTGCTTCTTTTGAAGTTTTAATTTTAATTTTCCTATGTTTCTTTTATGAGAAATTAGTGTTTCTTTAATTGAAGTTATTTTTAATTTTAGTTCGGTAACGTTGAATTTCTAATTTGATGAAAAAGTTTTTAAGTACACATGAGTATGGTCTGAAAATTTTTTTGAGGATTTTCGAAATTTTTGAAAAAAATCGGAAAAAAATTTTGAAAAAAAATTTTTCGAAAAATAATTTTTTGACCAAATACTTGGTAAAAAAAAAATTTTCTCTCTTTGTTCTTCTTTTTGATGATTTCTTAGGTCATTGATGATTTCTTACGTCATTGATAATTTCTTACGTCATTGATGATTCTTGGGTTTTTCCGTGACGTCAGTTTTCTTTGTTGTTGGCGTGGGTTAGATGCGTGGTTGATGCATGATGTGTGCATGATTTAAGGGTGATGCGTGGTTGATGCATGATGTGTGCATGATATAAGGGTTTGAAGGGAATTTCTTATATTGGGAATTTTCCGTTGTGCTGTGATTGGGTCTTGTAGGCCGTTTTATGCCTTGAGGGCATTGATTTTTTGCATATAATGCAGTTTTTTTTGTAAAAGGATTATCAAAAGTTTTTTACATTTTTTTAAGTAAAATTTTAATTTAAACCAAAATTTTACTTCATTTTTTTATTTAACTTAAAATTTTATTTGTTAACACTCAGGGGAATATAGATCTTTGAAAGATAAAAGTCACCCTAGGTAGCAAAAAGTTCCGACAGAAAATCCAGAGAAAGTGCCTTATTTTGTGATCAAATATTTTTTGCATTATTTTTTCAAACCAACGAAAGTAACTCTTTAACATGGTCACTCTAACGTTTTGCGTATGTTACACATATTTTTTATATGTCATTTGAAAAATCAATGACACTCTTTTAAGATTTTCCGTAGAAACTCTTCAAGAATTTTTTACATTTCTCGTTCAAAAATGATCAAAGAAAATTTTCTGGAATCCTTAGCTCAAAATTAAGAATGGTCACTTTTCACTATATTTAAACATGCTCACGTTTTGCCTTTTCGCCCTTTGCATACTCTGAATCATACTTTTTTGAATGAAAATACGGCTTGCGCGAAATCTAGTTAAGGGAGTAACCGACGGACGCTATATCTCGGAACTCAGACGTGAGAATAAGTTCATTTTTGCTGCATTCTCATTTTTGATATCAATTCCTTTCCGAAAAAAATTAAAAAAATCCTTTTCAATATAAAAAAATCTTTCATAAATTTCGTATTTTCACGAAGTATTATTTTTATTCACTTTACTATATTATTACTTAAAAGTATTAATCCGTTGAATTTAATTTGCTTGCACATTTTGCCTATGAATTCAATCTGGAATCTCAAACTGAAAATTGGTCCATTTCTTCGCCGCTCCAGTCGCCGCCGTTCCAGTCGTTCGCCGCCGTCGTTGCTTTTGTCATGGCTTGTAAGTCCATGAACACTGTATGATACGAATGAAAAATATCCCTCATAACGAAAAATATCTTTTATAACGAATATCCCTTATAACGAACTAGATGTATGATACGAATGGAAAATATCCCTTATAAATGAAAAATATCCCTTATAAACGAAAAATATCCCTTATAACGAATATCCCTTATAACGAACTAGAACCGTAGTTCGTTATATCGAAATAACACTGCACCAAGAAAATACTTCAGCCAACCAGAAACTCTGGTCAACATTTACGAAGAATTCACTGTACGACGTAAAAAGTACCTTCGTTAAAAAGTTCACCACTAGAACAAGTGAGCAAAAACACCACCTTGAAATCTCACCACCCTGAACTATAAAAACCCCTGTAACCAACATTATTCCATCTTTTATTCTTTAAATAAATCAACGGAAAATGAATTCTGCATCAAATACTTTTGCATCTGGCAGTTCAGCAGCAGCAACTTCCTCAATGGACGTGGACATGCCTACTCTACTTGCAGCAACAACCCAGCTGAGTCCACCCCCAAACATGGTGGAGGAGCGGGGCAACCGACCCCTGTAAAATTAAGTAAGTAGAAAAAAAAGAGATAATTTGACATTAAAACGAGATAATTTTTTGAAAATTCTCCCTTTTTGGGAACATTTTTTTTGTGAAACACTTTTTTATCAAAAATTTTTTTTAACCACTTTTTAATGACAAAAATATATGAACTTTAACGTTCTACGTCACGCTCATTAGTCTATTAATTTAAAAATCGCTTAAAAATCTAGAGCTCTTGCCATACAATATTTTTTCCGTCTTTTGCTCCGGAAAAAAAGTATGAGTAGCGATCAGCGTGCTTGAACAAGTTAAAAAAAATATATTCCCCATTTTTTTTACCATTTTTTCGACTACATTTTTTTGGCAAAAGCAA
>SCLH01001955.1:90806-139551 GCA_004367855.1 Oikopleura vanhoeffeni | reverse complement strand
CGTAGGTGTAGGCGTAGGTGGGATTGTATCAGATTACTGTTAAGTTACAAATCACCGTGAAGAGTTGTTCTTCAAGATGCAAAAGTTTTTGGGATATCAGCTCTGCTAGTTTATCCAAAAATAGCTTCGTAAACTGTCAAAATCTGCGACATCCACTCCCTTAAGGAGGTTCCCGTCGGCGTTTTAAGGTTTTTTAACTGATTACTACGGGGAAACGGATATTGTTACAGACTTGATATTTTGACGACTGATAAAACAAAATCTCCTTAAAGCACCCCCAAGTTATTATGATCGAAATTGGTCCAATTTGGAAATTATGAATAGACAAACGGTAATAGGAGCAGGTGATTCGTTATTGTGTAATGTGAAAGTAATATGGAAATATTGGATATTTTGATAGGGAACATTTTAGATTTTTATTTTTAGAGAATGTTTCTAGTGATTTTGGACACCAATTTTTTTTCTGTAATGAAATCACATATTATCTAGGGACTTGTTACCATGGTGGACACCCTAGTTGTTATTTAAGTCCTATTTCGCTACTTGTATCATGATTATACTTTCGGCCCGAAAACAGTTCTCTGTTTTCGTGGCATTCCTATTTTAGCCGCTGCTTGTGATGCATAATAAATATTATTAAACCCTTTTTGGCTCTTTAACCCTCGCACTTGCAGAATCCTCCCCTAATTATGAGATAGGCACAGAACCGTTAACAGACTGAAAATTATTTTTCTTTTTTCGGGGAACCAGGGAAAAAAAATTTCAAAATATTTTTTTTTATTTCCAAAAAATGCCGAGTTTCGAAAAACGGTACATTATTTTTTTGAGTCAGATTCAGCCCAAATAAAATCGGAGCTGGTCGATTTTTGCCGTTCCTACCCAATGTATGAATTTAACCATGACGATTTGAAATAAGAAATTTCAAAACTTAAAAATGGGTATCGATGTTTTTAGCTATCTTGTAAAAAATTTTGTTCTGGTCATTTTAAGACCCAGGATTTTTTTGGTTTTGTGTTTTTTTTTAAAACCTGTGGTGCGAAAAGTGACCTTTTAGTCCTCGGGTTCTCACGGGAGTTAAAATAGCGGTATCACAAATAAAATAAGCTGACTCGACAGCGAAGGGTTTTCTCCAAGGTGGTCTTTAATTGCAACGTTATCGGATGTACCGGCTGGTCAAAATTAACCGGTCAAGTATAGCTTTCGGAAGTGATATTTCAATGATTTACATGTACCAAAAAATGCGCAATTATCGGTTTTCTGGGAACGGTATTATGAATTGGGGGTCAAAAGTGACCGCAAGATGGCGCGAGAGGAGAATATATATTCTAAGTGAAAACCGAAAGTGATATTTTCCCATGCTATAAATTGCATTCTAGCGCCACCTTGCGGTCATTTATGACCCCTAGTTTATAATACCGTTTCCAGAAAACCGATAATTGCGGTCTTTTGGTACATGTAAATCATTGAATTATCACTTCAGGTACCGGAAGCTATACTTTACCGGTTAATTTTGACCAGCCGTTTTGTACATCCGATAACGTTGCAATTAAAACCACCCTGGAGAAAACCTTCGCTGTCGGAGTCAGCTTTTTTATTTGTGATACCGCTATTTTAACTCCCGTGAGAACCGAGGACTAAAAGGTCACTTTTCGCACCTTTAAACCGTTTTTTTTGAAAAAATCTCAAAACCAAAAAAATCCTAGTCTTAAAATGACCAGAAAAATCCTAGTCTTAAAATGACCAGAAAAAACTTTCTACAAGATAGCTTATTAGCATCGATACCCATTTTTGAGTTTTGAAATAAGGAATTTCAAAACTCAAAAACAGGTATCAGTGTTTTTAAGCTTTCTTGTAGAGAATTTTTTTCTGGTCATTTTAAGAGCAAGGATTTTTTTGTTCTTCCAAAAATTTTCTAAAAAAATCGATTTTTTGGTCAATTTTTCGATATTTTACAGGTAGTCCGGAATCCAGTTCTAGTGAAGCCGTATTACGTGCTAGAAGGCTTATTTTTTGGCCAGTGAAAATTAAGCGTTTTTTGGTTAGCCGTTTGTTTGCTTCAAGGTCGGCGACCAATATTTGACCTTAAATGACCCGTCAAAGTTCAAGGTCAATCTCAAGTTCATCGTATAGACTTGAAAGTACCTTCAAAAAAATCGGAAGAGTCGACTTTCTCATGAGCATATTAGAAACTATGGGTCAATTATATACTGTAAGGTCGCTAGAGAGCAAAAACTGGTCAACACCCAAGGTCAACATCAAGTTCATCGTTTAGACTTGCAAGTACCTTTCACTACAGCAAGGACCCATAGTTGATAATACGTTCATAAGAAAGTCGACCATTTTGATTCTTTTGAGGGTACTTGTGAGTCTATACGATGAACTTGAGATTGACCTTGAACTTTGACCAGTCATTTAAGGTCAAATATTGGTCGCCGACCCTAAAGCAAAAAAATGGCTAACCGAAATACGCTTAATTTTCACTGTCCAAAAAATCAGCCTTCTAGCACTTAATACGGCTTCGCTAGAACTGGATTCCGGACTACCTGTAAAATCTCGAAAAAATGACCGAAAAATCATTTTTTTTTGAAAATTTTCGAAGAACAAGAAAAATCCTACGTCTTAAAATGACCAGAAAAAAATTGTCTACAAGATAGCTTAAAAACATTGATACCCATTTTTGAGTTTTGAAATTCCTTATTTCAAATCGTCCCATATAATATGATTCATATCATGTTGTCGTCAGTATCACTGATTTAGTAATTTTAAACTGTCATTTTATCAGTATAACGGTTATACAGAATTACTTATACTATAAGTTATAGTCTTTAACCTGTCAGTTAATCTGTATATAGGCAATGCTTAGGAATATACAGTTAAGAATATACAGTTTTCTGTAACTTCTTAATGAAATATGTAATGTTATCACTGTGATACAGATATTTTTATAGCCAAAAACACGTATACAGGGGGGGGGGCAATATTGCCGAAAGTTTTTTGCCCAAAAATTTCGGACATATTGGCAAATTCGGTGATATTGGGCACCCCTTTTGTACTGGTGGCCTATATAACGGGAATTTTTTGCCAAAAAAATTCGTAGATATTGGCAAATTCGGCAATATTGGGCCGGAGATAATAAGTGGGGGCCTTTAATAAGTTATACTCAATTATGGTAGAACAGAACAGATTGAATGTATTTTAACTACATTTTATGATTAGAAATAACTCACAAAAACCTTTTTAATTTAAAAACATGGTCAGAAAGGCACTTTTCGTTGGTTTCAAAAATATTTTGTATGCAATAAGTTGAAATTTTTTGATTTTTGGAAAATTAAAACACGATTTATAGAAAAACGAGACAGAAACTCTCATAGATTATCTGCACGCCTTCTTCAGCTCCACATTCATGTGAATGTCGAATGTGTAACTTTGAAATCCAGGGACGAGATACATTTTGATTGAGACCGCTAAAATAGGGTCAAAATACTGTTTTTTGATGAGTCTGAAGCCAAATTCAAGGATGGTTTCCAAAACTCTCCTAGTTGAGCTGTCCACGGTCATAAAAAAATTGATGGAGAAACCGAAAATTTTCTATTCCCTCTAGAAATTTTCTAGAATTTAGATTTTTTCAGAAAATTTTTGAGATTTTTTTTGTGATTTAATTATGTTTCATAATTTACAGTGGTAACAAGTTGATCTGAATATATAAATTGTGACGATTCATTTGGTTGCAACCAGAACTTTCTTTCAAAATTGTATGAGCTATTTGCTCTTGAAATTTAATCAAAATTGTATGAGAAATGAAAGAGGAGATAGTTTTTAGAAAAGTGCTCAAGAAACGTAAAATCGGCGCCCGAGAGCATTCTCGAGCGAATTTTAAAAATTTGGCTGGGGCGTTTTTTCCTAATAAAGATATCATTTTGAAATCTCAATTATGAATATTGTCCAATGAAAAACAGGGAGGAGATAGTTTTCTGCGTTTTGAAATAAATTGCTCTCTAGCTCTAAATTTTATGTTCGATAAATCCATTTTTAAATCCAAATTAAAATTGTTAAAACATCAATTATTTTTTTTAAGTAGCTTTAAAATTATTTATGTTTGCACATTCTGAACACAAAGTCAAAATATGTGAAAAAGGTCGCCCCTCCACCCCTTTAATTTGAGTCATAAAACTCAAGGCGGAGATAAATTTAAAAAAAATCACATCAGTTTTGTAAGCTCGTTTCTGATTGGAAGGGCCATCTGTCAAATTCTTTTTTTTTGTTTTGTCCAAATATATCATTGGCCATTGAAAAACCCGATTTTAAGCTTTTAAGCGACGATCACCCACTCAATCCTTAAAATTAACAAAACTTATTAGAACATTTTTCATCTTATATATAACTAAACATATAACTAAACAAGTCAAACTGAATTCAAAAACTTGAAATAAGCTCGTCAGCACTTTCAGATCACCATATATAGCCAGCCGATACAAGTTGTATCATACAAACCCCTTGGCCGCTGCTAAAAAGATTATATAAATGTCTGAAAATATAGACAAAATCTCCCTAGAAGCCACTTCAAACAATGCCAATTAATACTATAGTATATTTATACTACGTATAGTATACAGATAGCGTTATATAACGATCATTAACTTAATAGATGTTACAAATGTAACAAGTATAGAGTGTCAATTGACGATACTTTCAGGCATTTATATAGTCTTTGCAAAAGCGCTAAAGAATCTCTAATTTTAACAAAAATTAGGGTTAAAATTTGAATCTGACTAGTTATATGGATTAAAGGCCCTTCACCGACAGATCGTGATTATTTGAAAAATGCGGAATCCAAGCATTTCATTGGTTGTTCTGCTCAACGCTGACCAATTAAATCGGCCTATTCTGCAATCCATGGTTTTGATTGGGTGCTAGTATCCCGCGTTTTTTGTATCCTTCAAATAGTCACGATTTATCAACTGCAGGCTCTTAATCAATATCTGGTGATCTAAAAGTCATATAGAGCTTATTTTTGGCTTTTTGAACGAAAAGAGTTTTTTTGTTATATAAGATAAAAACATGGAAAAACGAATATTTTTGCCCAATAAGCCACATTATTTTTTTCCCAGTAAGCCTCATTATTTTTTGTTTTACTGTTCAGATTATAAAGACAAAAGGTCATCAATATGAAAAAACTGCCGCCGGTGATCTGAATACATGAGCCCGTATCTCACGTTATAATCAGTCTTTGAGAGCTTTTGATCGTAACGCAGAATATTAATTATCTATCATATCTGCTATCTACCGCCGAAAACCGGGGTAGTTTCCGGTCAAAAAAACGAGCCACCAATCACACATATATTTCCTTTTCGAAAAAAGGTACAAGATGTGATAACAAAAAATACAAATTTTGAGCGGTCGAAACATGATTAAAAAGGGGGGTTAATCGACGCTCAATCAGCACCATAACGCATTTCAAGATATAGACTAACCCTTATCGCCTCGTAATTAGTTTCGATTCAACCGAGTAAATCACCGTTTGCCTTCAAGTTTGATAAGAGATGTTAACGAGGTTGAAAATGTAGATAATTTAGATTTGAAAAGTTAAATGGAAAGATGAGCTTTAAAATGTAAAAAATGCTATTTTCAAAATAAAATTTTTTCATTTTTCCTAGAATTATTAATCAATTTCTGATATTTTACAAAATAAAACGATGAAAATAAATAAAAGATTGTCCAAGGTCTTATTTTTAATTAAAAAAGGAAAAACGAAGGTCAATTAGAAAAACTAAATGAATGTTTTGCTTGATCAAAGTTCTTCTGTCATTAAAGAGGGTGGTCGTCGCTAAAAAAGACAAAAAATGGGGTTTCGATGGCGAAAAGTTTTAAACGTGAATAAACCGGGCTCAGGGATTTAAAAACGTTTCTTTAGCATATTTAGGGATCTCAATCAAAATTTGTTTCTTCCATGGGTTTTTAAATTACATTATAACGTATTTCGTACAAAACCATTAAAAAGGGCTTTTCAGACTGTGTTTGAAAATGAAAAGACCACCAATATGCTTTTCAAGTTACATCTTAAAAAAAAAATAGGGACGACCACACCCTAAAATAGGATAGTGTATAATGAAAAATGATTTTCGCAAAAGTCCCATGAAAATTTATTTCCTCTTTTGGTTTCGGGTCAAGGGTGAAATTAAAAAAAAGGTAAAATGTAAAGAGCTGAAATTGACATCATAATTACTAATAAATAACAGTATGCTGTAAAAAAATGGTATCATCTGACAGAGAATTTCATTTCGTGCAGTTTCAGCTATTTTCATATGTGTTTAGAAATAATTGCATGATTTTTGCAATTTTTTTGTGTGTGTGCATGTGAGTAATATTTTTTAACGAATTTGGAAAAAAGAACAAAGTCATTGTACTTTTATTTCAAATATGTAATGTAATATATTCGCGTTAAGGTTATATTCACTTTTTCTGCGGTATCTTCACAGCCCACAACGCCCCAAATCAATCATCAAATTCCGCGAATTAATTCTAGCATTCTCACTGGCCGCGGCTCAAGCATCAAAAAATTTCATAAAATTCGACGAAATCTGGCAGTAATTGAAAATGCGATTTGTCTTCATGTATCAAATTTCGACAAGAAAAAATGAAAAATGTTTCTACAGGCTCATTAAGGTCCTTTGATTTTAGCCGGTTAAGGTGCGCACCGTTGATCGCAGGCGCGGACTCAAGTCGGGCTTTAGACCGGAACGACCCCGCTCGGTAGGCTCAGAGGGGTAATCATCTGGAGAAATAAAAAATTAATGAAACAAAAAGTTGAACAGAATTACATCCAATCTAAACAAAACACTTGGTTACAAGTTCCCACGAAAGATTAGGCTGACACTTTGAGGGACCAATTAGACCAGCAGATCCGAAAATTTGGAAATGCCATGGCGTCAAAATTTTTATTATCCTCTAGAGGTCAAAATTTTTGAAGGTCAGTTTGACTGAGTCAGATATCTCTAAATTAATCTCCAAAATTGGAAATAAAATATTTAAATCTGTGAAGGATTTATTTTTTATTTAATTTCAAAATTCATAATTTCATTGAAAGCATGAAACTTTATTATTTTTAGTTTAAATCTACCATATTAAGTAAGAGATCTCATGTCCTCCAAAGTCTGGAGTCCAGACTTCGTTCGAGTTTGACCAATAAGGCCCTTATTATAACATTTTTACTCACATAACTATCTATTCGTTAAGTACAATCCACTCAGAGGGCACCGATTATTTTACGCAGACGATTCGACATCTTTTTTTATCATGTTGAAGGGACAGCCAATCAGAGCTCCCCATTACTTCCACGCTTTTAGCGGTGGCCTGAGTTGGTAGTAAAAAGAGTTCAGGCAATTTTCTTGACACGGATTTCTTGACAACGGATGACGCAAATAACGAGTGTCTATTAAAATGATAATAAGAACGTTTTTATATATCAGTCAAAACTTAAAAAAAATATGAATAGTTTTTTATAATAAAATAAAAGAACTTTATGCTTAACCAGCTCAACTTCAAAGCTGAGTACCTTTTGTAAAACGGCGTTGTACACGTCGATCGTTTCTGAGATCACAAAACTTCAGGCCATTTTCTAGTTATCACTGTCAACAACAAATCATCAAAAAATTAATGAAAATTTTCTTTGAAAATTAATAATTATTTTCACCACATCAGATGAATATACGTTGTTCAGATGACTGCCAAGTATGGTTGACTGGGCCCAAAATTTATCAAGTGTATCAATTCTCTACCGTAAATATATAATCTGGGCCCTTATGTTCAGAATGCTGAAAATATATACCAGTTTTATTTCCATAATATTACATTTTTACTGGATTAAGGGGGTGGTCAGGGCGAGTCAACATTGACCAAAAATTCTTACCCTGACCGCCCCCTTAAGGGGGTATATCTGTCTGAGAAATAAAGGCCTTAGAGCATTTAAATTCAAATTGTACGGGGTAATAATTAAAGTGTACTAAAACCAATCATCAAAAAAATTTAGTCTTTTAAAAAGTATTTTTTTAAAAGATGAATTAAAAATAACGTTTGCTCGAATTTGACACTAAAACTCAAAATATTGATTTGACGTAAGCCAACTTCTCATCAGTGTTTCACTGGCTTTTTTTGAGCCTACTTTCGAAAAATCGAAGCACTTTTTTTTTCGGAAAATGACCAAAAAATCAATTCGAGTTTTAGCTCGAATTGCAAAAAGCTCTCATTATCTCTTGCATATTTTTTGAGGAATATTTATAAAAATTTGAGCCATTTTGCAAACATATCCACGGAAGAGATAGATTTTGAAGTCTGAAATTGTTAAAATCGTTGTTTATTTAGCGTTCTAGATTTGTGGAGTCGCCTGATCAAAAAAGCTTCTCCATTAAAATTTATATACTACTTACGACGTGATCTGTGAAAATTTGAGCTCAATTTGATATACCGTCTGGGAGGAGATAAATTTTGAATTTTGAAAATGTCAAAAGGTCAAAAAAATTTGTGATGTACTTTTTCGCAAGATTAGGATAGATCTACAAATAAGCATTTTCGGTTTTTCTCATAAGCTTTTAGTTTTCAGAATATATCACCGTGAATATGTCAAATCTGCCAGATATACCCCTTAAGACCTCATTGATCAAAATTTCGAAATTCATTTTTCAGCACTTTTATATTTTTTATAATCAGCGCTCAGAATAATGGAAAAGGATTATAACTTATAACAGTGTCCTTAGCGTGTTCACTTTTTCGCGTGTCTTAGCGTGTCCAGGACATTCAATTTATAAGTTATAACTAATTATGATTCATAATTTATAAATCAAAAGATAATCGTTTGTAGATCCAACCTTGCTCTTTTGAATTAAAGAAAAATAAGCCAAGATGGTACATTGCATCTTCTTGTCCAAGCATATTCTAGAACTTATTTTTCAACTGTATGTTCTCTCAAAATGAATACAATCACTCAGAGGGTCCGTCTTTTATTCATTTCGGCGGAAACAAATATACAAAATAGAAATTGTGGTTGTCAGATTAAGACCACAAAATGCGTCGGTTGAAGCATTTTTCACCCCAAATGAACAAACCTACCCACAACAATCTGAATACAATAACGGGATGACCACTATTGTATTGATATTTTACGCTAATTTTATAATGTTTTAGATCTAGAACTGTATACCTTACCATGGAAAGTCCTTAATTTTCCTTGCTTGATGATCTTGCTGATAAGGACGGACTGACACAAGAAGTTTCGTGTATAAGGCGATATAGCAGGTATTATACCTAACAATTTTGGTTAATTGCGAAATTATATTACATAAGTTTGAATAATTTTTTACGGAAATATACTTATAATAACTAATTCTCTTTCAAAATTGAATATTTTTGGAAATAAACATCACCAATTTTTCTAAACACTTTACAATACTAATCATAGGACATCGCCTGCGCTCGCTTTCTAACCTACACAATAAGTATAAAGTTTGTAGCAAAATTTTTAGATTATTTGGATTATTTTTTCTCTAATAATATACCCCCCTTGAATTGTTTTTAAGTCATTGAAATGAAAAATTTTATTCGCATAAGTGAATTACAGCTGGCGATTACCGTACTTTCGCCAGACAGTAAGGTTAGTATCATGAGAACAAACATAAAAATAGTTAATTGAAATTAGTTTAAAATAAGTTAATTTAAAATAATAAAAATTTTAAATTATTCTGTCAAAAATAATTTATTTCTATCCTATAAGTAGATTAATCTATTCTTTATAAAGACCATAAAGGGTAGACACGGTAATTGAATAAAATATGATATAGTAGTTCAGCATGTACTCATAGCTAAAATTAATCTTTCGTTCCTGCTGCGTTAACGTCATTGCTGCCAATTAGAGTCGAAGTTACGTGTTATTTACCCCTTAAATTGAGTGTAGAATGCGAGATTATAATTTCGAATGATTTTGGTTTACAAATTATAGATTTCAGCATTTGGATCTGGCAATATTTTTGCATGAAACATTAGATATTTATAAGCATACTTTGCTGACAAAAATACTTTGCTGCGCACCCTAGACATGTACATGATTGATGTTCAATACATCCCTAAATCTTGGACACCATGATTTGCAGGGTGGGGGTAGTTGATTTCACATGACTTTCCATTGGCGTGGAAATTCCACTGATTGGCTGATCCGCCTACGCAACTGATCGAGATAATGATCCCTGATCATATTATATATATTTTTTGTTATAATATCATAATAATTTTTTTCAATCTTGATTATTTATATGGCTGCGTTGAGACAAAAGCCATGATCAGCCATTAATTTGGTAGGCTTCTCAACTTGTGCGCGTCATTCGTTCAAATTAATAAAATTCCAATTATTCATGTAAAAAGGATAGAGGTTCCAGTTCAAAATTTAATGCATCCACTTTTACAATGTGTTTGGTTTGTGAGACCATACTAGATCTACAAACGAGTATTTTAGAATCTGTTATAGTGCTTTTTGAATAACTCTGAGTTCAAAAATCCCAAAACGTTCATGAACCTCCTCAAATTTTTTTAAGTGAACAGCTCATAAAAGCTTGTAAAAGCGAAGAGAATTTGTAATTTACTATTAGTTAAAAATAAAACAAAAAAATGAATTCAAATTAATTTAGGGTATCCCGGTTCCTAATTTGACATATTCTCGATGAAATATCAGCCAACAGGGCTTCAAGGATATTATTCAGATTAGCCAGTTTGTAGAACTAGCCTTCATCTTGCGTAAAACATGTGTCAAATTTTTTTGCATGCATACACTCCAGACAACGGAAAATCTATCTCCTCCAGGTTTTATTTTGAAATAAACCCAAATTGTGATAAAGCTGTAGAGTATATGCAAGACTTCATACGAGCGTTTTTGTGTAAGTCTATATTCTTTCTAGAATTGCGATAAACCACCGTTTTTGAACTTTTCCATCGGAAAATCTATCTCCTCCTAGGTTAAATTTCAAAATTTGCTCAAATTTTTGCACAAGCTAGCTCAAAACAACAGAGCGTTTTTGTTAAATTTCGACCCCAAACTCGAAATATGAATTTTTTAAGTCACGTGAAAAAATTCCGAAAAAATGCGCTTTGATTTTCGAAGTATGCTCAAAAGAAAGCTGGGAACACTGAAGAGAAAGTTGGCTTACGTCAAGCACAATGTCGAAGTTTTAGTGGTCAAATTAAAACAAACGGTATTTTCCACTTAATTTTGAAAAAATACTCAGAAAAAATAAAAAAAAATAAAAAATTTCGAATTTTTTTTGTCTTATTTGAGTTGCTATGTGCTTGAAAAACATTGACGATTGCTTTGGTGCATTTTTATGACATAAACTGCAGAAAATGTAGGAACCAGGACCTTTAAGACTATCGAATAAATTATATCATATAATTACCCTTCTCCTAGCGCGCTAATGGCGAATATTTGCCCCGCACTGTGAGCTATGAATCCCTCACAAAATGTTTATAGACGAAGAGCATAGCCGGCCAAAATCGGACACTTTGGAAAACTCTACTCAGAGTTGGAAAACTGTACTGTATGAATAAGTATTTGTATCATAATGCATTATGAATATAGAAACCATAGAAATTAATTGTCGAATGAAACTGTCATATCTACCTAGAAATGAATTATTAAACGTTTATTACGATACGCTTTGTTTTTTGCCGATTTATATATTTTACAACCTTCCCTAGAAAATATAAGTAATTTTTATGTCAAATATAATATTGAACGCAAATTATGCCACCTACTTTATGCCATATATTAATCAAACTTAAAATCCAATATATCTTTATCTTGCGTTTTACAACAAACAATTCAGCATTTACCGAATTTGTATTTTTCAAAAAGGAAAGTGGCATAGATAAAAGGTCAAATTTAATACATACCATAATTTGAAATTAAAAATGTAAATATCTCTTTATCACACTTTGGTTAGAAAATGACGTGGTAGAATTTCACATTTTATTCATACTAGAAAAATCACAATCGTCATTTTCTAACCAAAGTGTGATGAATGGGTATACTGAGACGATGATTGTTTAATCATGAGATTCGAAAAAAATCTGATATGATTCATATCATATGAAATCACATATATATCCATTGTAAAAAACTTTCATTCCCGCCCGGTAGGTGTTATAATTAACAGATTTCTTTTATCTGAAGATAGATCATTTCGGATTAATTAGACCAATGATGACTTGACCGGCCGAAAACTACTAATAAAAAAAATGAGTTTTACTTATTGAACCCTTTATACGACACTTATTGTATGGTTTGTAAATTAATAAAAAGATAATTTCTTAAAAAAACTTGAAAAAAAATATTAAAATTTTTTGATAATTTTCGAAAAAAACTATTAAGCAGAAAAATTTTTCATAAAATGTTAATTACCAGGTTTTTTTTTTTTATTTTTTTAATGTCAATTATTGTGTTAATTTCTTTTTTATGGCCAAGCAAGTGTATCTGGAATCGAAAAATTTATCAATTTGTAAAACTTTCTGCTCTTTTTCAATTTTACTTTAATTAGTTAAAACTTGAAAAAAATATGACATTATAGTCAACCTAATTTGATCATATCCTGAATAGACTCTAGTTGGACTTTGCTAGTTTGCTAGTAAATTAAACATAAAGTACACACAGTGTACTGACCAAACTTAAAGGTCCAACTAGATCTATTCAGGATTAACTCGTAAAGTTTACGTATAATTACAAAAAAATAATGCATTCTTATAGCGTGAGAAATAGTGAAAAATTATATAGTTTTCGTCACAAGAAAACGGGGTTAAAACTTAACAAAACTGAAACTTCGATTAAGGTTGTATTCATCTAAATTCAATTGTAAAGCTAAGTATCCGCCGAGTGCTTTTAAAAAGTTCACCTGTTAATCCAAAACAGCGTCAATAAAATAAGATTTTCTTTTGTTTTAAAAAGAGCTTGACTCGAGTGTTTTGTGGTTTAAAGGTTTATCTAAAATCCAGTTTTCCGGACAGAATCAGAAAAAGTGCTTTTGCATTGTTTTAACAGGTAGGGTGAAAGTGAAATGGTTATTTTCAGCTATTTTTTTGGTGGAACTGACCTTTACTGGAATTTCCATGTCAGTTAGATGTCGAAAAAGACTAACCTTTTCAGGAAAAAAAGTAATTTTTTTACTACTGGCAAGTTTTCAAAAAATTTTCATTATTTTTTTGCCCTTTACTGCGATGAAATGTTTTTTAATAAATACGTATATTTTAACATATTCAATTAAAAAAATAATATAAATGTACTCATATTATAACCACGCGTTTAGGATCAGGATTCTGCTCAAAATCACTAATGAAATCGAGTTTGTTAACAGTCGCCTGAATAGAACAAATAATCATTTAAAAATGTAATCATTACTTCTGGATTTGCCAAGAATCATTATTTTAACTACTTATAGTCTCAATTTTTAAAATATGAAAACGCCATTTTCTTTGTTTTATTAATTCTAGTGATAAAAATCGTTTTCCTCACATCTACAACTTCCTTTACATAATAAACTTACCTAACAACACTACACTACTTACATTTATGGAAACCCCACTTTCGCGAAAAAAATGTTTCATAAATGGTTATGGGTTTCCATTAAAGGGTTATGGGGCCATAACTTATGAGTTTCCATAACAGGGGTTCCATTAATGGTTAGTTAGTATTACAGTAGTTTAGTGTAAACTACACAACAGATAGAACTCTATACTTTTAATATATATAAGTAATATAGTATATAATATAATATTATAATATATTATTTATATATTAAATAATGTATAAAAATTTATAGCTAACTCAGGTTCAGTAATTAGACTGAAATTATTAACGAAATTAAGTTGTAAAATAGAAGCTAATTTTATTAATAGGAAAGCATAAACTGTTTATAAATTATTATAAATAAATTATATACCAGCCTGGTTTTTACCGAGCCCAAACGCGTTCATAAAAAAATGGATTTCAAATCATAAAAAAAATTTAAATGCAAAATTCTAAAAAAATTTCTAATATAAACAAAATTTTTCAAAAATATATTTTTAGAAAAAAACACCAAAAATTACAGGAAAATGCTCAGTTGATAATCAACTGTTGATTTAAGCATTTTTCTTCATAATTGTCAGTATTGAATATTCAGTGCAAAAACGGCTAAATACCGGAAAATATTAAATTAAATTGATATCCTACCTAAGTGGTATAATATATACGGCATATTAATTATATTATATAATATATTTAATAAACCGCCATAAATAATAAATAACGATTATAAATAACGTTTCATTTTGTAATTAATTTAACGAAGATTTAAATTGATAAAAAGGTTTATATCTATTTATGTTTAACAGTGTTTATTGCCGAGAGTTAAATGATTTGGATTAATGATAAGAGGAAACTATTAATAATAATTTAAATACTTATGTAACAAAATTAATATAGAATATTTTTGATGTAAATAATATTGTTTAAGGGGGTAGCAGCGATGTGGCAGACGGCGTCATTTAATTTAGAAAATAATTAGTTGTTTATTTTTTGTTGCTTATTATCGTTAGGCTGAACCAAAATAAATGTATATCAGCTCATTAAAATCATTCTTTATCTATTTAAGAACGATTTGATTCAAACTTTATTTTATATCGTAAAATTTCGAAAAAATTCAAAGCATTATGAAATTTTAAGCATTTTTCGTCCAAAATTTTTCTGATTAATTTTGAAATCTGTGAAAAAAACGAAAAAATAGCACTTTAACTTTTTTCATGCATGTTACATATTTTCTGACTGCTGTTTGAAAATCATGAAATGTTTATTGTCATTTTGTTGTCGACTTTTAGAAATATTATGAAAATTTTTCGCAAATCAAGTCCAAAAATTTTATTGTTGATTTTTTGACATCTCCTTAAATAAAAATAAGCAACACATGTGAACATTTTATAGTATCTATTTATTTCCGTATTTCAATCGATGAAAGGTCAAGCGAATATGTTTCTGAACTACTGATAAAATTACAACACTTGCTTGTGAACGGTTTGTGCATTGGCACGCAATTTAAAAAATTTTAATTTTTGAAAAAATCTATATAAAATTGCGGTGTAATAGCTACTTTCTTTAAAAAGTCAATAATTTTTTATATTTTAAACTCAATTGAAGGTCAATTTTTTTCTCTAAAAAGCTGTTTTTCTCTATTTTCATGGAAAAAAACTTTCATATTAGAGACATTTTTTCATGTGGATAAATGATTCTCCCCCACTAATTAGTGCATTACACCCGAAATTCTAAGTTTATAAATATCGCCTTTCAAGAAATCCACATCGGTCAATTGGAAATGGAGTTGTAATGAAAAGTGGTTTTTATTTTCACTGATACTTAAGAATGTTAGAATTAAAAATATTAACGTTTGCAAGAATGACACTTTTATGAAGATAAAATATATAAAAAAATTTTCACATTTTTTTTTTCATAATCAATCTGAAAAAAGGCACTTATCTGCCACATCGTGCACTCCTTAATGGAAACGCTTTTCAATTATCAGTAAAAAACAAAATATATGGAAAATGTCAAAAAGTATTCTAAATAGTTTTTCATCTTTTTTACGAGGGGAAATTTCTGCATTAAAAATCTGTTTTCCGGCAAAAAGGCACCTAATAAAGCATGTAAAAATCTGTTTTTAGACTGTAAATTAGTTATTTGACTTTTTCAAAGATACTTTTGAGACGACTTAGAATGATGCAAAAACATCATTCAGTGTTCAACATGAAAATGCGAGAAAGTAAAATATTTTGAAAATTATAATGCAAAGAAAAAATCTGACCCAATTAAAAAGATGATTTCAGCAAAAAAAATTAACAAATAAAAAGTTAAAATAAATTGACTTTTTTTTTAATTTTCAACCCCTTAATTTTTTGGATTTTTTTTTGAATTAGATAAGAAAATTTCAGAATTGTTTAGTAAATCTGAAGTATTAATACTGTATTATCAAATTTGGCAAATATATTAAAAAATCATTAAATAAACTTTAGCTTAGCTAAGCGCGGTGAATAATATCCACTTTGATGTGTCCCCGTCTGACTAGATGTCGGAANTCATCTGACCGTAACAATTGATAAATAAAGAAACTCATAAAACATTTTAAATTTTTTTAACCTCATCACACTCAGAAACCAGAACTTCGCCTCACACTCAAAAGCCTATATAAAGGCGTGACTTTGAGCCATTATTCCGAAAAAACTAGAAATGAAACCAATTTAGTTATTTCTCACTGATTGAAATCAAGGATAGAATTTGGTAACAAACACAAATTATTTCGAAATTTTGAAGTCTGTGAATTCGATAACTGCTAGAAATTTACTAGTGAAAATATAGCTATTAATAACTGGTCTCACATTTGAAATATAAATCATATCTTGATCGCCAAAAAACAACTATTCATAACGTGACGTTATTAACGCCGCGCGTAAATATATCGATCATGATGCCCGAGTAACTTAAATCTCTCATTTCCTATTCTCTTAAGGGGGTGGTCATGTCTGATTTAATATGGGCCTTAGAGGCATTAAAATGCTCCAAATTGATAAGGGGTGATTATTGAGTGTACTGAGAACCCAATCATCAAAAAATTTTTTCGCATTTTTTCGATTTTTTTCCAAGTATTCTTAAAAGATGAATTTAAAAAATAACGTTTGCTCGAATTTGACCACTAAAACTTTAAAATATCGACTTGACGTAAGTCAACTTTCTCATCAGTGTTTTACTGGCGTTCTTTTGCGTCTTTTTTCGAAAAAATCGAAGCATTTTTTTTTCGGAAATTTTTTCGAAAATGACCAATAAAATCATATATCGAGTTTTAGCTGTCAATTACAAAAAAGCTTTTGGTCATCTCTTACATATGTTCTGAGGAGTACTTGATAAAAATTTGAGTCATTTTGCAAATATATCCTCGGAGGAAATAGATTTTGAAGTCTGAAATTGTGAAAAAACGTCGGTTATTTGGCGTTCTAGAATTGTTTTGTCACCAGATCAAAAAAGCTTGTCTCATTTGGGCTCAAGTTGATATAACGTCTGGGAGGAGATAGATTTTGCAGTTTGGAAAATGTCACCTTGTTACGATACTGTACCTATTGGTGTAATGGTCAAAAATAATTTGTGATGTACTTTTTCGCAAGATTAGGGATAGATCTACAAATAAGCATTTTCGGTTTTTCTCATAAGCTTTTAGTTTTCAGAATATATCACCGTGAATATGTCAAATCTGCCAGATATACCCCCTTAAGGACCTCATTGATCAAAATTTCGAAATTCATTTTTCAGCACTTTTATATTTTTTTAAATCAGCGCTCAGAATAATGGAAAAGGATTATAACTTATAACAGTGTCCTTAGCGTGTTCACTTTTTCGCGTGTCCTTAGCGTGTCCAGGACATTCAATTTATAAGTTATAACTAATTATGATTCATAATTTATAAATCAAAAGATAATCGTTTGTAGATCCAACCTTGCTCTTTTGAATTAAAGAAAAATAAGCCAAGATGGTACATTGCATCTTCTTGTGCCAAGCATATTCTAGAACTTATTTTTCAATCTGTATGTTCTTCTCAAAATGACATACAATCCACTCAGAGGGTCCCGTTTCTAGCGCTTTCTATCTTCTTTGAGGTGAAAATAAATAATTCTTTTTATGATTTTTTTTTATACTTCCATCTTTTATTCATTTCGGCGGAAACAAATATACAAAATAGAAATTGTGGTTGTCAGATTAAGACCACAAAATTGCGTCGGTTGAAGCATTTTTTCACCCCAAATGAACAAAACCTACGCCCACAACAATCTGAAATACAATAACGGGATGACCCACTATTGTATTGATATTATTACGCTAATTTTATAATGTTTTAGATCTAGAACCTGGTATACCCTTACCATGGAAAGTCCTTAATTTTCCTTGCTTGATGATTCTTGCTGATAAGGACGGACTAGACACAAGGAAGTTTCGTGTATAAGGCGATATAGCAGGTATTATACCTAACAATTTTGTTAATTGCGAAATTATATTAACATAAGTTGGAATAATTTTTTACGGAAATATACCTTATAATAACTAATTCTCTTTCAAAATTTGAATATTTTTGGAAATAAACATCACCCAATTTTTCTCAAACACTTTTACAATACTAATCATAGGAACATCGCCCTGCGCTCGCTTTTCTAACCTACACAATAAGTATAAAGTTTGTAGCAAAATTTTTAGATTATTTGGATTATTTTTTCTCTAATAATTATACCCCCCTTGAATTGTTTTTAAGTCATTTGAAATGAAATTTTTATTCGCAATAAAGTGAATTACAGCTGGCGATTACCGTACTTTTCATAAGACTTTCCGCCAGACAGTAAAGGTTAGTATCATGAGAACAAACATAAAAAATAGTTAATTTGAAATTAGTTTAAAATAAGTTAATTTAAAATAATAAAAATTTAAAATTAGTTTCTTGTCAAAAATAATTTATTTCTATCCTATAAGTAGATTAATCTATTCTTTTATAAAGACCATAAAATGGGTAGACACGGTAATTTGAATAAAATTATGATATAGTAGTTCAGCATGTACTCATAAGCTAAAATCAATCTTTCGGTTCCCTGCTGCGTTAACGTCATTGCTGCCAATTAGAGGTCGAAGTTACGTGTTAATTTACCCCTTAAATTGAATGTTAGAATGCGAGATTATAAGTTTCGAATTGATTTTGGTTTACAAATTATAGATTTCAGCATTTGGATCTGGGCAATTTTTTGCATGAAACATTAGATATTTATAAGCAATACTTTGCTGACAAAAATACTTTGCTGCGCACCCTAGACATGATACATGATTGATGTTCAATACATCCCTAATCTTGGACACCATGATTTTGCAGGGTGGGGGTAGTTGATTTCACATGACTTTCCATTTGGCGTGGAAATTCCACTGATTGGCTGATCCGCCTACGCAAACTGATCGGAGATAATGATCCCCCTGATCAGTATTATATATATTTTTGTTATAATATCATAATAATTTTTTTTTCAATCTTGATTATTTATATGGCTGCGTTGAAGACAAAAAGCCATGATCAGCCATTAATTTTGGTAGGCTTCTAACTGTGCGCGTCATTCGTTCAAATTATACTAAATTCCAATTATTCATGTAAAAAAGGATAGAGGTTCCAGTTCAAAAATTGTAATGCATCCACTTTTACAATGTGTTTGGTTTGTGAGACCAATACTAGATCTACAAACGAGTATTTTAGAATCTGTTATAGCGCTTTTTGAATAACTCTGAGTTCAAAAATCCCCAAAAACCGTTCATGACCCTCCTCAAATTTTTTTTAAGTGAAACAGCTACATAAAAGCTTGTAAAAGCGAAGAGAATTTGTAATTTACTATTAGTTAAAAATAAAACAAAAAAAATGAATTTCAAAATTTAATTTTAGGGTATCCCGGTTCTTAATTTGACATATTCTCGATGAAATATCAGCCAAACAGGGCTTCAAGGATATTATTCAGATTAGCCAGTTTGTAGAACTAGCCTTCATCTTGCGTAAAACATGTGTCAAATTTTTTTTGCATGCATACACTCCCAGACAACGGAAAATCTATCTCCTCCCAGGTTTTATTTTGAAATAAACCCAAATTGTGATATAAGCTGTAGAATTAGTATGCAAGACTTCATACGAGCGTTTTTGTGTATAAGTGCTATATTCTTTCTAGAATATGCGATAAACCACCGTTTTTTGAACTTTGTCCATCGGAAAATCTATCTCCTCCTAGGTTAAATTTCAAAATTTGCTCAAATTTTTGCACAAGCTAGCTCAAAACAAACAGAGGCTCCATACGAGCGTTTTTGTTAAATTTCGACCCAAAACTCGAAATATGAATTTTTTAAAGTCACGTGAAAAAATTTCCGAAAAAAATGCGCTTTGATTTTTTCGAAAGTATGCTCAAAAGAAAGCTGGGGAAACACTGAAGAGAAAGTTGGCTTACGTCAAGCCGAAATGTCGAAGTTTTAGTGGACAAATTAAAACAAACGGTATTTTTCCACTTAATTTTGAAAAAAATACTCAGAAAAAATAAAAAAAACTCAAAAATTTCGAATTTTTTTTGTTCTTATTTGAGTTAATATGTGCTTTTAAAAACATTGACGATTGCTTTGGTGCATTTTTATGACATAATAACTGCAGAAAATGTAGGAACCAGGATACCTTTAAGACTATCGAATAAATTAATTCATATAATTCACCCTTCTCCTAGCGCGCTAATTGGCGAATATTTGCCCCGCACTGTGAGCTATGAATCCCTCACAAAATGTTTATAGACGAAGAGCATAGCCGGCCAAAATCGGACACTTTGGAAAACTCTACTCAGGAGTTGGAAAACTGTACCTGTATGAATTAAGTATTTTGTATCATAATGCCATTATGAATATAGAAACCATTTAGAAATTAATTGTCGAATGAAAACTGTCATATCTACCTAGAAATGAATTATTAAACGTTTTATTAACGATACGCTTTGTTTTTTGCCGAATTATATAATTTTACAACCTTCCCTAGGAAAATATTAAAGTAATTTTTATGTACAAATATAATATTTGACGCAAATTATGCCACCTACTTTATGCCATATATTAATCAAAACTTAAAATCCAATATATCTTTATCTTGCGTTTTTACAACAAAACAATTCAGCATTTACCGAATTTGTATTTTTCAAAAAGGAAAGTGGCATAGATAAAAGGTCAAATTTAATTAACATACCATAATTTGAAATTTAAAAAATGTAAATATCTCTTTATCACACTTTGGTTAGAAAATGACGTTGGTAGATTTCACCAGTTTTATTCATACTAGAAAAATCTACAATCGTCATTTTCTAACCAAAGTGTGATGAATGGGTATACTGAGACGATGTTTGTTTAATCATGAGATTTTCGAAAAAAATCTGATATGAATCACATTATATGATCCATTGTAAAAAACTTTCATTCCCCGCCCGGTGTAGGTGTTAAATTTAACAGATTTTCTTTTATCTTGAAGATAAGATCATTTCGGATTAATTAGACCAATGATGACTTGACCGGGCCGAAAAACTACTAATAAAAAAAATGAGTTTTACTTATTGAACCCTTTATACGACACTTATTGTATGGTTTGTAAAATTAATAAAAAGATAATTTCTTAAAAAAACTTGAAAAAAAAATATTAAAATTTTTTTGATAATTTTCGAAAAAAACTATTAAGAGAATAAATTTTTCATAAAATGTTAATTTACCAGGTTTTTTTTATTTTTTTTAATAGTCAATTATTGTGTTAATTTCTTTTTGATGGCCAAGCAAGTGTATCTGGAATCGAAAAATTTATCAAATTTTGTAAAACTTTTCTGCTCTTTTTTCAATTTTTACTTTAATTAGTTAAAACTCTGAAAAAAATTGACATTATAGTCAACCTAATTTTGAATCATATCCTGAATAGACTCTAGTTGGACTTTGCTAGTAAATTAAACCATTAAAGTACTACGCATGTACTAGACCAAACTTAAAAAGTCCAACTAGAGTCTATTCAGGATTTAACTCGTAAAGTTTACGTATAATTACAAAAAAAATAATGCATTCTTATAGCGTGAGAAATATGTGAAAAATTTATATAGTTTTCGTCACAAGAAAACGGGGTTAAAACTTAACAAAACTGAAACTATCGATTAAGGTTGTATTCTATCTAAATTCAATTGTAAAGCTAAGTATCCAGCCGAGTGCTTTTAAAAAGTTCACCTGTTAAATCCAAAACAGCGTCAATAAAAATAAGATTTTCTTTTGTTTTAAAAAGAAGCCTTGACTCGAGTGTTTTGTTGGTTTAAAAGGTTTATCTAAAATCCCCAGTTTTCCGGGACAGAATCAGAAAAAGTGCTTTTGCATTGTTTTAACAGGTGAGGGTGAAAGTGAAATGGTTACTTTTTCAGCTATTTTTTTGGTGGAACTGACCTTTACTGGAATTCCCTATGTCAGTTAGATGTCGAAAAAAGACTAACCTTTTCAGGAAAAAAAGTAATTTTTAGTACTACCTGTCAAGTTTTCAAAAAATTCTTTCATTTATTTTTTGCCCTTTACTGCGATGAAATGTTTTTTTACATAAATACGTATATTTTAAAATATTCAATTGAAAAAATAATATAAAATATACTAATATTTATAACCCACGCGTTTAGGGATCAGGATTCTGCTCAAAATCACTAATGAAATCGAGTTTGTCTAACAGTCGGCCTGAATAGAAACAAATAATCATTTAAAATGTAATCATTACTTCTGGATTTGCCAAGGAATCCATTATTTTAACTACTTATTAGCTCTCAATTTTTAAAATATGAAAACGCCATTTTCTTTGTTTTATTAATTCTTAGTGATAAAAATCGTTTTTCCTCACATCTACAATTCCTTTACAATAATAAACTTACCTAACAACACTACACTAACTTATCATTTATGGAAACCCACTTTCGCGAAAAAAATGGTTTATGGGTTTCCATTAAAGGGTTATGGGCCATAACTTATGAGTTTCCATAACAGGGGTTTCCATTAATGGTTAGTTAGTATTACAGTAGTTTAGTGTAAACTACACAACCAGATAAACTCTATACTTTTACATGATATATAAGTAAATATATATATAATAATAATATTATAAATATATTATTTATA
The DNA here is from genome assembly GCA_004367855.1 of Oikopleura vanhoeffeni. Classification (NCBI taxonomy): domain Eukaryota; kingdom Metazoa; phylum Chordata; class Appendicularia; order Copelata; family Oikopleuridae; genus Oikopleura; species Oikopleura vanhoeffeni. The sequence continues at coordinate 116,786 of SCLH01001955.1, read as the reverse complement.
TTATTAAATAATTAATAAAATTTATAGCTAAACTCAGGTTCAGTAATTAGACTGAAATATTAACTGAAATTAAGTTGTAAAATAAGAAGCTAATTTTATTAATAGGAAAGCATAACTGTTATAAATTATATAAATAAATTATATACCAGCCTGTCTTTTACCGAGCCCAAAACGCGTTCATAAAAAAAATGGATTTCAAATCATAAAAAAAATTTAAATGCAAAATTCTAAAAAAAATTTCTAATATAAACAAATTTTTCAAAAATATATTTTTAGAAAAAAACACCAAAAATTACAGGAAAATGCTCCAGTTGATAATCAACTGTTGATTTAAAGCATTTTTCTTCATAATTGTCAGTATTTGATATTCAGTGCAAAAACGGCTAAATACCGGAAAATATTAAATTAAATTGATATCCTACCTAAGTGGTATAATATATACGGCATATTAATTATATTATATAATATATTTAATAACCGCCATAAATAATAAATAACGATTAATAAATAACGTTTCATTTTGTAATTAATTTAACGAAGATTTAAATTGATAAAAAGGTTATATCTCATTTATGTTTAACAGTGTTTATTGCCGAGAGTTAAATGATTTGGATTAATGATAAGAGGAAACTATAATAATAATTTAAATACTTATGTAACAAAATTAATATAGAATATTTTTGATGTAAATAACTATTGTTTAAGGGGGTAGCAGCGATGTGGCAGACTGGCGTCAATTTAATTTACGAAAATAATTAGTTGTTATTTTTTTTGCTTATTATCGTTAGCTGAACCAAAATAAATGTATATCAGCTCATTAAAATCATTCTTTATCTATTTAAGAACGATTTGAGTTCAAACTTTTATTTTATATTCGTAAAATTCGAAAAAAATTCAAAGCATTATAAAATTTTAAGCATTTTTCGTCCAAAATTTTTCTGATTAATTTTTGAAATCTGTGAAAAAAACGAAAAAATAGCACTTTAACTTTTTTCATGCATGTTTACATATTTTCTGACTGCTGTTTGAAAAATCATGAAATGTTTATTGTCATTTTGTTGTCGACTTTTAGAAATATTATGAAAATTTTTCGCAAATCAAGTCCAAAAAATTTTATTGTTGATTTTTTGAAATCTCCTTAAAAAAGAAAAGCATACACATGTGAAATTTTATAGTATCTATTTGATTTCCGTATTTCAATCGATGAAAGGTCAAGCGAATATTGTTTCTGAACTACTGATAAAATTACAACACTTGCTTGTGACACCGGTTTGTGCATTGGCACGCAATTATAAAAAATTTTAATTTTTGAAAAAATCTATATAAATTGCGGTGTAATAGGCTACTTTCTTTAAAAAGTCAATAATTTTTTATATTTAAACTCAATTGAAGGTCAATTTTTTTCCTAAAAAGCTGTTTTTCTCTATTTTTCATGGAAAAAAACTTCATATTAGAGACATTTTTTCATGTGGATAATGATTCTCCCACTAATTAGTGCATTACACCGAAATGTCTAAGTTTATAAATATCGCCTTTCAAAGAAATCCCACATCGGTCAAGTTGGAAATGGAGTTGTAATGAAAAGTGGTTTTTATTTTCACTGATACTTAAGAATGTTTAGAATTAAAAATATTAACGTTTGCAAGAATGAACACTTTTATTGAAGATAAAATATATAAAAAAATTTTCACATTTTTTTTCTTTCATAATCAATCTGAAAAAAGCACTTATCTGCCACATCGCTGCCACCTCCTTAATGGAAACGCTTTTCAATTATCAGTAAAAAACAAAATATATGGAAAAATGTCAAAAAGTATTCTAAATAAGTTTTTCATCATTTTTACGAGGGGAAATTTCTGCATTAAAAATCTGTTTTCGGCAAAAAGGCACCTAATAAAGCCATGTAAAATCTGTTTTTAGACTGTAAATTAGTTATTTGACTTTTCAAAAGAATACTTTTGAGACGACTTAGAATGATGCAAAAACATCATTCAGTGTTCAACATGAAAATGCGAGAAAGTAAAATATTTTGAAAATTATAATGCAAAGAAAAATATCTGACCCCAATTAAAAAGGATGATTTCAGCAAAAAAATTAACAAAATAAAAAGTTAAAATAAATTGACTTTTTTTTTAATTTTCAACCCCTTAATTTTTTGGATTTTTTTTTGAATTTAGATAAGAAAATTCAGAATTGTTTAGTAAATCTGAAGTATTAATACTGTATTATCAAATTTGGCAAAATATATTAAAAAATCATTAAATAAACTTTAGCTTAGCTAAGCGCGGTGAATAATATCCACTTTGATGTGTCCCCGTCTGACTAGATTCGGAANACTTATCATTTATGGAAACCCACTTTCGCGAAAAAAATGGTTTCCATAAATGGTTATGGGTTTCCATTAAAGGGTTATGGGCCATAACTTATGAGTTTCCATTACAGGGGGTTTTCATTAATGATTAGTTAGTATACAGTAGTTTAGGTGTAAACTACCACAACCAGATAGAACTCTATACTTTTATACATGATATATAAGTAAATATATTATATAATAATAATATTATAAATATATTATTTATATTATTAAATAATTTAATAAAATTTATAGCTAAACTCATGGTTCAGTAATTAGACTGAAATTATTAACTGAAATTAAGTTGTAAAATAAGAAGCTAAATTTATATTAATAGGAAAGCATAACTGTTTATAAATTATATACCAGCCCTGTCTTTTACCGAGCCCAAAACGCGTTTCATAAAAAAAATGGATTTCAAAATCATAAAAAAAATTTAAATGCAAAATTCTAAAAAAAATTTCTAATATAAACAAATTTTTCAAAAATATATTTTTAGAAAAAAACACCAAAAATTTCCAGAAAATGCTCCAGTTGATAATCAACTGTTGATTTAAAGCATTTTTTCTTCATAATTGTCAGTATTTGATATTCAGTGCAAAAACCGGCTAAATACCGGAAAATATTAAATTAAATTGATATCCTACCTAAGTGGTATAATATATACGGCATATTTAATTATATTATATAATATATTTAATAAACCGCATAAATAATAAATAACGATATATAAATAACGTTTCATTTTGTAATTAATTTAACGAAGATTTAAATTTATAAAAAGGTTTATATCTCATTTATGTTTAACAGTGTTTATTGCCGAGAGTTAAATGATTTGGGATTAATGATAAGAGGAAACTATTAATAATAATTATAAAATACTTATGTAACAAAATTAATATAGAATATTTTCGATGTAAAATAACTATTGTTTTAAGGGGGTAGCAGCGATGTGGCAGACTGGCGTCATTTAATTTACGAAGAATAATTGTTGTTTATTTTTTTGTGCTTATTATCGTTAGCTGAACCAAATAAATGTATATCAGCTCATTAAAATCATTCTTATCTATTTAAGGAACGATTTGAGTCAAACTTTATTTTAATAATCGTAAAATTTCGAAAAAAATTCAAAGCATTATGAAAATTTTAAGCATTTTTCGTCCAAAATTTTTCTGATTAATTTTTGAAATCTGTGATAAACGAAAAAATAGCCACTTTAACTTTTTTCATGCATGTTTACATATTTTCTGACTGCTGTTTGAAAAATCATGAAATGTTTATTGTCATTTTGTTGTCGACTTTTAGAAATATTATGAAAATTTTTCGCAAATCAGTCCAAAAATTTTATTGTTGATTTTTTGAAATCTCCTTAAAAAATAAAGCCAAATCACATGTGAAATTTTATAGTATCTATTTGATTTCCGTATTTCAATCGATGAAAGGTCAAGCGATATTGTTTTGAACTACTGATAAAATTTACAACACTTGCTTGTGACACCGGTTGTGCATTGGCACGCAATTTATAAAAATTTTAATTTTTGAAAAAATCTATATAAAATTGCGGTGTAATAGGCTACTTTACTTTAAAAAGTCAGATAATTTTTTATATTTAAACTCAATTGATTCAATTTTTTTTCCTAAAAAGCTGTTTTTCTCTATTTTTCATGGAAAAAAACTTTCATATTAGAGACATTTTTTCATGTGGATAATGATTCTCCCACTAATTAGTGCATTACACCCGAAATGTCTGAAGTTTATAAAATCGCCTTTCAAAGAAATCCCACATCGGGTCAAGTTGGAAATGGAGTTGTAATGAAAAGTGGTTTTGAATATTCTTCACTGATACTTAAGAATGTTTAGAAATTAAAAATATTAACGTTTGCAAGAATGAACACTTTTATTTAAGATAAAAAATATATAAAAAAATTTTCACATTTTTTTTCTTTCATAAATCAATCTGAAAAAATGCACTTATCTGCCACATCGCTGCCACCTCCTTAATGAAAACGCTTTTCAATTATCATGAAAAAACAAAATTATATGGAAAAATGTCAAAAAGTATTCTAAATAAGTTTTTCATCATTTTTACGAGGGGAAATTTCTGCATTAAAAATATCTGTTTTCGGCAAAAAGGCACCTAATAAAGCCATGTAAAAATCTGTTTTTAGACTGTAATATTAGTTATTTGACTTTTTCAAAAGAATACTTTTTGAGACGACTTAGAATGATGCAAAAACATCATTCAGTGTTCAACATGAAAATGCGAGAAAGTAAAATATTTTGAAAATTATAATGCAAAAGAAAATATCTGACCCCAATTAAAAAAGGATGATTTCAGCAAAAAAAATTAACAAAATAAAAAGTTAAGATAAATTGACGTTTTTTTTTAATTTTCAACCCCTTAATTTTTTTGGATTTTTTTTTAATTTAGATAAGAAAATTTCAGAATTTGTTTAGTAAATCTGAAGTATTATCAAAATTAGGCAAAATATATTAAAAAATCATTAAATAAACCTTTAGCTTAGCTAAGCGCGGTGAATAATAATGCCACTTTGATGTGTCCCCGTCCTGAGCTAGATTCGGAAATATTTTTTCCCTCGGTTTTACCACTATTCGATAGTGACGATCATGTGCCAAAGTCACGCACTAAGACGACCGTGGGAAACCTTGGTGAAAATCGGTGAAACGTTTTTGAGCATTATTTATAGCTACTAATTACGAGGGCTCTATCTCGAAAGCTCAAAGCTAAAAAAAAGTTAAGCTTTGGCTGGGCTCAGGCCTCGATTGATAATCAGAGCAAACATTATAAGGACGGGTGGGCGAAAATTAATGATATGTCATGAACCGTAATTACGCTATAAAGTGAGAAAACACAAGATAATTGGACTTTAAATAGTAATTTTAATTGTACGAAATCGACGGTGATATTTCGACCAGAACCGAAACCAAACTTCGCGGAACTCGGCCTATTGTCCGCGGAAAGTGAGCTATTTCCGGCCAGGAGCGACTGGCAAGTCATACAATGCCAAGATGGCGAGGTCTAGCTCAAGACCCCAAGTTTATGAGCCCGAGCTCGACCGACTTCAAACGATTTCTAATTTACGATTAGCGAGTTAAAGTCGCGAAAGCAAAAATGCTGTATTATTAGGCAACGAATTTCCCAGTGTTTTTCATTTAATTACACTTTTTGATGATTACTTCAGAGACTATTACCAAATAATACAAAAAAAGCTCGCAATATCCTTGCAAAACAGGCCGAAAAACCAGAGAAATCGCCAAAAAAGATTGATAGAGGGAGTGAGCGAGTTCTAGCACTCTCCCTATCTTTCGACTCGACGTCGGGCAGCGCTCTCGGCGACACCCAGTGGACGCTTGAGTCGCAGCGCGCTCGGGGTATTGGAGTAATACCCTGTTACTTGGCTCTGGCTAGAAGTAATTGTACCTGATAGAGAATGGTAGGAGACACATCTTCAGTATAAACCCCCTAATCAAGGACCCGCCAATTTGAACACCCCCCATCAAATGGCCAAGAAATAACTGATTATTATACATCAAGCCCTTTTTTACACCTCCCCCATTTTGTGATTTTTAGCACACAGAGTTAAAGTTTTTTTATAGCTACAAGAGAGTGGTATGAGTTATGGTTATGGAACTGGTTACGAAGGTGCCTACGGGACCGGGGGCTCAACCGCACGAAACTACTACCAAGGTTATGGCAATCAATCAGCGGCAAATTCGTCTTACAGGAAACCGGATTTTAACGTTTTTGTTGAGAGAGAAAATAAAATTGTTTTGAGATTGATCTGAGAAAATTTATGAAGGTTATATATTTTAATATCCGAGAAAAAGTTCGGCCCTCGTTCCATCATCTACGGCCTCTGCGTTATCTAGTTCTGCTGGATTTTTTGGTGCTGGGTATGCTGGGCTTGGATATTCTGATATGAATTTTGCAGGTATGTTCATTTACAAAAAAACGAGAAAAAGAGATAATAATTAGAGATAAAAATGAAGAAAATTTTCGTCAAAATTTTTTATAAGAAAACGCATTTTGCAAGTTGTTTTGGTGTTCAACTTTAATGATGAATTATTTGTTTTGTCAAAAAGTTTTTATGACAAATGTTGAAAAAAAGTTATTTTTAAATTATAAAAAAACTGATAAAAAAGAGATAGAAACTAGAGATAGAAAATGGAGAAAAAAGTGTGAAGAGAAAACATTTTTGAGGGTTGGGTCAAGGTGTTATATAGGCGAGAAGTTGAGTTAAAATAGTTGCGGTTGCAGAAAAATTGCAACTTTTGGGTGACTTTACAAGCCAGGCCTGGGCCCCTCTTCAAAGTGAAATTAGAAATTTTTGGCTCGTAATTAACAGCTCGGCTCGACCATAATCGCATGGTTTAAATGCCCAAATAACCGCCAATAAACACCTACTGTTTGTCGGTTTCGGCCAACCAGCAGTTTATTTTATTTTCAGAACCCCCTCTAATTTTGCGTTTATTGTCAAGGTTTTTCGAAGGCGCGAAAAAATCCTGATTTGAGCCCCGTTCGTAAGCCTAGTCAATCCCCTTGTACTGAAAATGGTGCGAATCATCGCAGCTAAGCGCAAAATCCGCGAAAAAACGGTGCTGGTTGCGACAGAGTTAAATATCATCTCTTAACGTTTTTACGCCATTAAATAAATAAAATGCATTTCAAAGAGATAAAAATGAAATGAGTCCGCTTAAGCTCCCGTGAAAACCATTTGATTATGAATATTAGCAACAAAAGTGACTCACATTTTTTAGCTCGAAAAGTTAAGTTTTTGCAAAAAATATGTGAAAATGTGTGAAATGCCTCAAAAATTGTTACGAATTAAAGAATTTTACATGCAAATTTCAGCATTTTTTCTTATTTTTGTAAGGGATATTCATACAATTTCTGCATACTCTTAGTTTTTAGAAAAATTTTAGAAAGAACTTTTCATAACTACAAGTTAATTTTTGCTGAAAATTGATGTACTTGATTATCATTAAATTTTTGTACAAATAGACCCCCTTAAAAAAATGACACATCAATTTTTTGAAATTTGATGGTAAGACCTTATTTTTTTAAAAATTTATAGCCTATTTTTTTCGTCAACATGATTTTCTTCAAAACCTGAAAATATTCATTATTGCAGCTTCACCAAAAAACTTATTTTTTTTAATTTGATATTTTAAGTTTATTTCTTGCAAAATATTTTCACCTAAAAGACCTTTAAAAAAAATATTTGCCACACCCTTTTTCTGCAACTGCATTCTGAACAATACACGTCGATATTTTCAAATTTCAAGATTAATGGTTTTTGTTGAAGTTTTTTTATCATTGTAATGTCTGTTAGGAAGTAGGTTTAAAATGTGGAAATATTATTGAATTTTCTCCTAGGTCATAAAATTAGTGTCTATATAATGGCTATATAACCTGTTTAAATGGAGCACGGATGTAATCATTTTTAATAGAGTTTTTAACCATCAAAATTTTAAACGATATATATAATACGTATCATAATTCGCGGATAATTAGCAGAAGAAAAGTGGAACTTTGAACACACTTTGATCACTATAGATATGCAGATAAATATAGTCTTTTAACATCGTTAAAAAAATAACTTATTTACGTTAAAAAACAGTGGCGATATATCTTGAGCAGGATTTATTTTTATAAAATTCTCTTTTAATTTTTTTAAAAGTTTTTTACTTAATTTTTTTGTACCTAAAATAGTTTCCATGGAATAAAATCTTAATAATTAATTGCTGATATTTTAAAATATTTTTAATCCTAAAGATACCTTCACCTTTAAAACCTACCTCATCTTGTTATTATTTTCACGTATCATATATTTGACACATTATGAAGTTTACGAGATCTGTTCAATAACTGAGTATCGAATCAATTACTTTGAAGGTTCTATGAAATATTTCTGAAGCATAAAATGATTAAAAATTAAATTTTAAAAACGTTTATATTTTGGTCAAGAAGGATAGTGTTCGAAGCAGCCAGTTTGATAGGTGCGCCCATATGATTGCGGCTGCGATTTTAAAGCAACTGTTTTCATCAATTTTTTTTGAGTAAGTGCGCCAAAATTGTTGTGGCTGTCGGGTAAACTTGCAAACGGCAAACAGGTTAAAAAATTGAAATTTAGCTGAAAATATGCTGGACATAATAAACTAGAAATAATCTCAGATCATTAAAATATTATCAAAGAATGATTTTAATCTAAGAAAAATTAATTGTCAAATAATCGTGTAAGAATTTAACAATAAATAATAAAAATGTCTAAATGAACATACAGATTGGTCTAGACCAGTTAATATCAGACCGTCTAGGTAATATACTGTATAATTTCAAAATTGCATTCAGATAAACGATAAAATATATCAAAAACAATATTTTTTTCATGTTAGTGGCTCATAGTCAAATTATTCTATAATAAAAAAAATACAGTGAGTTACTTGTTAAGTCATCTTTTTATGAGGGTTCAAGCGAATGACTCAAAAAACAAATATTCTAGAAAGTTTGAATTTTTTTATATCGGATTTTGAATATTTTCATATCTTGACGTCAGCAAAAATTTGCTGATCTGAATATCGCGTACAATTTAGAGCGAAACCTATATTTTAAGCGATCAAACAGGCAAATAAAAACAAAGTTCGGATATTAAAGCCTCAATTACCCTCGTAGTTTAAGCAACTATAATAGCTTCTGAATAAAAGCCAAAGCGATTAGTTTTGTCTTATGTCTAGTACGCGAAATTATTTGTTAAAATTATTTTATTATAATTCAATTTAGTTGCATATATCACAGCTAAGGTAAAAATGAAAGTGCCGTCAACCATGTTTGAAGCTACTCAACCATAAAACAATTATCTCCTCTCCATATTTTATCACTTTTTTATACTGTATAATTATGGTTCGTAGCAATCATCCATAAAAAAATCCACTAGCTTGATCGTGGAATCAGTCCTTTTTCTTTGATACTATTTGCATCACAATGTTAGCACGATTCCTATAGTGATTAAAGGTTTTTTGGTCATATCTAAAAGCTCGTAATAGTGGGTAAATCAAAAATCTTTGACGCCAAAAGATATTTTTTAGAATAATTTACTCTCAAGCAGATATTGGTGCAAGTAGCTTCTGTTTCAATTTTATAGCTTTTGTGGTCCCTTTGTATCACCCTGCGCTAATTTTCACTCTATAAAAACAATGAATTTTTTCGAGAGATTCGCTTCAAAACATGAATTCGGTCACAATTATCTCCAACACTAAATATTACAACCTATATCCCTCTTCCCACTTTTGTAAATATCCCGGCCCTACTACTTAAAAACACACTACGTTTCCTAATCAGGGCCGGGATATTGACAATATTGTGAATAAAGGATATACATTACTTATGCTTATAATTTGGTTACCTGATGCTTGATGTTTTGAAACGAATCTACCCAAAAAATGACTGACAGGATAGTTTTTCAAATTGTCTGACCAAAAGTGTTTCTGTCAAAAGTTATACTTGTTCTATAAATAGCAAGTAATAAGTAATAATCAATTTTTCATTGCAAATTGCAATTCGGTAGAGCAGAAATTAGTGCATTTTCTTTCTATTAGTTTCGTTATATAAACTGATAATTTTTATGCGAATTCGGTTTCCTATCAATCAATTTTATTGGTTTTGTAAAAATGTTTCATAGAAATCAGGCTTGTGATACAAGCCTTTTGTTAAGTTTTGTCGAAAAACGCTTTCGGCCAATCAGAGTGCGTAAATTACGTCCGTAATACTGAATTTTTATTGGCCGAAATTTTGAGGCGGGAATTAGATTTTTGTCATTTGCATTAAAATGAGCAGAATAAAGAGTTTGACGATTTCAAATAAAAAATTTAAAAGGTGAAAAATAGTTTACAGTATATGCCAATAAAAATGTAAAGATTTTTGACTTTTGAACTTTTTATTTGAAATTATCAGTACATCAGATAGAAAATTAGGATTGCAAACGCATGAAAAATACCAAAAAAAAATTATGTTGTAATAAGATTTTCGCCATTTTGCTGAAATCACTGCGATAAAAATGAAGTGTTTGAAAGATAAGATATTCGTTTCGTATAAAATTCACCCCAGCCGAGCCCCTTCAATAAGATATCATTTTTGATCTCTTTATGAGGTACTTTAGAGTTGCGAATTTAATGCCAACCGGTCCGGAGATAGGGTGAGAAAGGCCGTTTCTCTGTAACAAAATCTTATTTGCGCCGTCGAATAGTCCACATTCTAAAAATTCTATTTTTATCATCTGAAATCAATTCCAGCGCATCTCAGGTGTCCCGCCGAGCAACACTTTTTTTGTATTTATTGCTGCGTCAAGTTTTAGTTTTAGTCACGATCACTGGTCATTTTTAGAATTTTCACATGACGACCTGAGCGGAAATCTTTTTCTCATGAGATCGCTATAAAAACTATTAATAATATTTTACTTGAAAATCATTGTGACAACATGCCCTACGTTACCTTCAATTTAAACCTGGTTTCCATTGGACACCTCGTGCCAGTTTGGATGGCTAAAAATATCCGCTAAAAGATTATACCTCACGATGTTTTTTATCGGGGAATTTTATGATTTTAAACATGGAATTTTTCACTCGGGACCAATCTATTTCGGAAAAAGGTCTTATACAACTGATCCATTTTTTGATGTCATAGGTTTATTCATACTCAGTTTATCATACCGTATGATTCATACGGCACTTTGAAAAACTTGTAGTACAACTCTTCGGCAATTTGATGCAAAAAAAGTTTTTAGTACAAAAAATAAAGACTTTTAGTACAACAAAAAGACCTTTAGTACAAAAAGTTTTACTAATAGGACGCGATCGAAATCCCATGAAAGTTATTAATAGTTTGTAAGTTGTTATATCCTCTGTTTACACTGACGGTAATTTAGGTAGCTGGCTCAGCTTGAACGAATATGTCAGCTACCTAAACTAACATGAGTGTGAACAGGGGATATAATGAGAAAATATTAATAATTTTCGGTGTTGAAAAACATGCTTTAATTTTTAATCAAGATCCATCAAATTTCTTTATTTTTTGCAAAAAAATTAGTTGAGAATATTTTTAACAAAATAATATAAAAGGACATATTTGGTAAACATTTTGTTCGGTGAAATTATCGGTGAAATTATGTTTGAGGGGTAAAAAAACCCGTTTAAACAGTGATGTGAATAGTAAGAAGCAAGTTATCATTTATTTTTGATTTAAAAAAAAATCATCAAAAATTGAAATTTTGAGCTAAAAATTAACTTTTATTTTATGTTTTTCTTGACAACATTGCCAATTTTTCACCTCGAATGGCCTGTTTTCATTCACTGCCACAAGAAAACTCATTACTTGAACGCGTTAAGGGGTAGGAAACAAATGCCTTTTTAAGCACCAAGAATAACACCTCCACCGCAAGCTATTTTTCTCCATCAAAGAACCGTTAATTTAAAAATTTGATACTAATTTCTCAAGCATTACCCTAATGATTAAAAAAAATAATAACCATTTTTTTTGGTTTAGATCCTTCGGGCTTGGGCCTTGATTCTGGACTGAAGGGCAAAAAGAAAAAAATGCGAAAACCGAGGACAATTTATAGCTCACTTCAGTTGCAGGAACTAAACAAACGATTTCAACAAACACAATATTTAGCACTACCGGAAAGAGCAGAGTTAGCGGCATCGTTGGGGCTGACTCAAACTCAGGTAAATTTTATTGCTTTTTGATTCTCATTAAGCCAAAGTCTTAGGATAATTATGGAAAACTAATCTGACAGGATCAGAAAATGAATTATTTATCAGTTATTAAGGATATAACTTAACTCTAAAAATATAAAATTAATTAGTTCTCTAAACTATTTTAATCCATGAGAGCCAAAAATCCATCGCTAAAGACGTTCTGGGTGTTATTTTTGTCTGTGGGCTGATTTAATAAGCGTATATCCTTCATCCAACCGAAGTCGTTCCTAATCTCGTGTCTTGTAATCTCACATTATCAAGACATTTATATAACAATTTAAAAGACAAAAATTTAAAGATTACTGCAAAATAGAATAGGAAAACTTCGTTGGAGTGAAGAATATTGCTAATTTTATATTGGTATCGGAAAGAAATGATTTACTAATTTTAAAAATGAAAAAATTTCAAGTTTTTTTAAATTATTGAACGATATTATCTGAAAATTGATAAATATCTTCACTTATTTATTTATCGCTTATTGGTTGAAAACAATTACCACCTTGAATGGATATTTGCGAAGATTTTTTTTTCTATAGAGTACAGTACTCTGAGTACTTTTAGCTAGTATCATTTATATAATTTTCTTATTTTTTAATTGAAACTTTTATTGGTCATAAAAAATGAACTAAAATATATGTACAGTATATGTATATGTATAGTATATATGTATAGTAAAAGGTTTGCGGGGTTAATGTTTATCAGGAAATTAAGTTTTTATAAGATAATATTTCTTTTTTACTTAGATAAAAAATTGATTATATATATATTTTTAGTAGGTATTTGTACGTTCAGCTCTGCTGAAACCTAACAGAGTATAAAACAATCCCAAATTGAAATTTGGTCCATTTTGGATACATTTTATATGTATTTTCATGTATAAAAATATTATGTTCATCTTTTTACAATTTCTTTAAAAATTAGAAAAGAATCATTAAAAATTAATAAAAATTTGAAATAAAAAATAATTAAAAATTAATGAAAATTTGAAAAAAAAAACATAAATTTGAAAAAAAGATGCACTTTGTCTTAATGTTTTTTTTTCGATTTTACAATTTTTCGTGAAAAAAAAAGAAATAGTAAGAAGGAAAAAAAATATTTACATATTTTTACGATTTTATCAAAAACTTGAAAAAATTAGAAATTAATAAACATTGACAAAATTAAAAAAATCATGCAAATTTTATCAAAAGAAAAATGATTTTGATTTTATGATTTTTTATAAAATTAAGAAGAAATAATGATTTATTACTTTTCAACTTTTTCTCTCAAGACATACTTGACTTTCATTTTGTACATTTTTCCATGGGATTTTTAATAGACAGTCGCCTCAGAAAGCTAAATCTCGCCGAAAAAACCAACTTTTGCAGTCTGTCTTTTTCCAGGATTTTGACCGATTTGTGACAAGTTGGTAAAACTAGTCCTGGGATCGCACAATAAATGATTTTAACTACTTTTCTTCTCGACTTGCTTTGCGGATGATTTATATCTCAACTCCGCTAAAATGTGCGTTTTTTTATATTATGACAGGCTGGTCGGACAAAGCGACGCCAAGCATAACCGCAAGAAAGGTAGAGATAGATCCAAATAGTTATTACACTTTTTTATTCCGAAATTATTAGTATATGGCGGCGATCATCGGTGAAAATTTTAGTATAAGATATCATAAATTATATCCCTTTACGAGGAAGGTAGATATTTTCTAATTTGGTCTAGTAAATTATGTACTTTAAGTAGTAGTAATGTACTAGACCAAACTAGAAAATATCTACCTTCCTCGTAAAGGGATATAATCAACAATTCAAGGACGAAAATAATTCCGCCAAAAATTTTTGTGATAGAGCCTTGATTAGAGATATTTAATACGATACCTTGTCGTAAAATATAAGTTGATTTTTGAATCAATAAAAATCTGTGATTTACTGTAGGATACTTTGTGATGAGTTCGTATTGGTTCAAAATTATTTTTTTTAATTTAATGAGCCGTAAAAAAACAATTTTCCTGCATAACATATGCGACAATTTTTGAAAAAAAATAATTTTATTCGCATGAGTGTAGTTTATAATACGTTTTACAATATTTTTTTTTTAATTTTATCTGTATTTTCTCACTGAATGTAACCTTGAAAGAAAAGTCTTTTTGGATATAATCTTGGGATCAGTGTATCAATTTCTAATAAAAAAGGTTGTGTTACAGCGAAATCGTGAGCGATTTGACGTTTTGTAAATATATCTTTTTTTAATTTTCAAAATATTCGTGAAATATTTATACATCGAATGACGATCAATTTTGCCGAAATAATCGTTTTACTAAAACGCTCCGTAGATAACTGATCGGTTTATTGGTCTAGGATGACCTGTGAAATTAATTTATTTTATACTGTAACAGTTCGGAATGAAAATAAATCGGTCAAATTACTAGCTTTGTTTCGACCAATCACCAACTGCATATTCAATATCTGTTAAGTGGCTTAAAATTATTCATTTTAGAGTTTTTTTTTCAAATTTATATCAACAGCGCCTCATATGGAAATTGGTAAAATTGTTTCGAACCGATTTATGCCCTTTTTCAAAAATTGAGATGTACAACAAAAATTTTAGTTAGGTAATTTATGGTTCACGATATAACCTGTTTTAAAAAACTTGAAAAGTATCATGATGTGATTTTAGCACAAGAAAATTGTTTCCAAGAAAAAATTGCTTTTTGTGTACTGACTTACACAGAAAAGTTATTTTGCCTATTTTATTGTGTTAGAGAGTAATAACCTATTTTTGATCAGATTCGGACGTTTATTTTTTTTTCTAAATTTGCAAGAATCTGAGTATTCAAACGCCGTTAAAAAATATATAATATATATTTTTTAACGGCGTTTGAATAATGGTATTATTATCCTTAGGTGAAAAAATAGTTTGTATGATGTTATGTTTCAGCTGATAAGCGTTAGTAAAATTTTCATTATGGCAAATTACTAAGAGCCCAGTGACCTAAAACGAATACACATATCATGATATATCACAGAGTGTCTAGGCCCACTCTGATAGTCACTCTGGGCGAATTTAATTTCAAAAGAGTAGATGTTTTAATACGCTAAAATCGCTTAATTACAGTACAATTGATCGTTATCGTAAATTAAAGTAATTTAAAATCATTTAAAGTTGTCTTTAAAGTTGATAACATAATAATTTAGTTTTACATAAAGAGAAATATGAAAATAATTGATCAATAATTTAACGCACTTCAGATCACAAATATATTATACAAGCATTATTATGTATAACATTTTAAATAGGGTTTGTGGTTTTTCGTACCCAAACTGACGTCATTTTCCAAAATTAAATTTCTCAAACTTTAGTTTTTCCATAATTTCTTAATTTGTTTCATGGAATATTTAATTTTGAGCATTTAGAGCTAATAAAACTCCGAAAAAACCGAGAAACTGTTCAAAATGTGACGTCATTTGGGTACGAAAGGCAATACCCCCCATAAAATAAACCGATCAATTATCATTTCTAGACCCCACTTATTTTATATTATATTTTAGATGTCTTAACAGATGTCTTAATGTTTAAGAATCATTTATTCACAATTTTTAAGGTCAAAGATTCGGCTGAGCGCGGACTATACTTGATTAATATATGGATATAAACAAGATATACAAGTACCTTTTTCGTCGAGTATGTTACATACCATATCTACTACTATATTTTCTAACCGTACGGTTGATGGAAAACGTCTTTGCGTAACTTATTTTTAACGGTCTTTTAATTCACCGTAACGTTTGAAAATTGAGTGGACGTGAAAAATATTCCCAGTAAAAAAATTGTTATACAAATTTGGTACACTAAATTGGAGGGAATATCATTTTCAGAAAAAAAAATTCATCAAAATTTTAAAATATATGAGAAATCCAATTTTTTCATCGATTATGCAAACAAATTTATTTTGTCGATCAAAGAAATCACACAAATTTTCGAAAAATCATCTTTCAATTCTTATTCTTATCTTGAGTTCGTTTTTTAGTGTGAGAAAATTAAACCCATTGGTTGATTTAACCCGTGCGAATCTTTTATTTTAATTTGTACTCTTCATCAAAGCGGTTCCTGTGCTTCATCGGAAGTGATACTATTTCAGCCATTTTTGATTGACTTTGAAAAATGTCCCGGAGCCGGTTGCAAAAAAGTGTGGGAGAATCGCATTATTATTTTTTGTGACATTTTTGGCTATTTTTGTGCGATTTTTGTTATTCCAGGAGTGGTGAATCAAACGACTTCCATCAAACTTTTTCCGACATAGTTAAATCGAGACTTTGGTTTTTGAAAATGAGTGGGTATATTATTATTTTAGTTTTTTATACATAGTTTATATGTGGTGGTTGAAACTATTTTTTCTAATAAATATTGGTTGCTTTAGATGGAATGGGATAATTTTAATAAGCAACCTTTTACTATCAAAAGTTATAAAAATAAATTTTTTCTTAGTAGGTCAAATTTATAATGAACTTTCCAGGGAGAAAAAAATTTAAAATAGAAAGTTTTCTGATTAAAATATTTAAAATTAAAATCTTATGTTTCAAATCAGTTTTTAAAAATCTTAAAAAACTTAAATCGGTTCAAATATATTTTTTATGAACATTTGCAGATAGATTACCTGTCATACAAATATTTTTGTTCAAATATTTTTTTTCCTAAGATTCAGGTGGCAGCGACAATTTAGACATAGAACATAATTCCCTCTTTGTTGCGAGATGATTAATTATACCTTTGAAAATCTTTAAACTTTCTTATTTTAGGTCAAAATTTGGTTTCAAAATCGACGTTCAAAATATAAAAAATTGATGAAGCAAGGCGGAGTTTCGGTTAAAACAGAAAATGGTGAAGGTGGATCCCCAAATGCATCTGGAGACGAACACCACCAAGGGTAAGCAATTTTTAAACTTAAGACAAATTAAGAAAAATAAGAAATATATAACAAATGTAATAAAATTTGGAAAAAAATAGAAAAAAATCTCAAATTTGATAATTTTTTAAAATAAACTTATTTGCCTTATGTCGTAAAAATACAAATATGCAAATACTTTTTATAACGTAAACCAACCGGTAACCGGTTACCGGTTTCGATACATAAATAAAATAAAAATTATCGGAAAATATGAAATTTCGTAAATTTTCTTCTTTTTCACAACTAGCTTAAATTTTTGATAAAAATTTAAAAATAACAAACCCAAATAACAGATTATATGTTATATATCTTTTTCCCAACGGAACTCCAACTCAAAAACGATTTCTGTCTCTATAGCGCGTGTTCGAATCCCACTGATGTTGTCTAAGTGATTGTTTTAGTGATTGCTTGCGTGATTACGCACCGATAAAATTTAGCGGTTCCATAATCAAGACCCTTGCCTATAATCATACTCAAGACAATCACTAAGACAACATTAGTGGGATTCGAACACGAGCTATAGAGATAGTTAACGTTTTTGAGGTGGAGATCTGTTGGGAAAAGGATATAATCTGAAAATGTTGAAAATCCACTCCGATTTAAAACTCTACCGTGGACAGCCGTCTATATATTTACTACAACTTTTTTTCTAAATTATTTTCCATCAGTAATCCCCACTTTTCATGTGACATTCCGCCGAGTAATCGAAAATTTATAATTTTTAAGTCTGACAGCTCTAAATCGAATCGAATTTTGCGCAAAAGCTGAAGTTATAAAGAAGATTTTTTATGGGATTAGGACTTAACGAGTATCGAATTTTAAAGGGCGGGAGATAGAAAGTTGATTGACATTTTTTGAGATATTCTTCCTCACATTTCGTTCTAGCAAAATTTTGGACACTGGAACTAAATTTTATTTATAAATGATTCACCCTGATAAACAGATTTTTTACTCCGACAATATTGCTATCTCATCAATCGTCGCGTAAATGTTCCATTTACTCATATTTTCTATAGTCATAGGATATTTATTTTTCTAAAATTTTGTCATCAAATATTCAAAAAGTTTTCGAAATTACATTGTATAATTTTTAGTGGTTAAAAATAAATAAATCTCACGGTCTCATATTAAAAATTGTATATATTGATAATTATGACCGTCTCAAGTAACAATGGTTTTCTTCGTTTGGGAGATTTGCTTCAAAACATGAATTTGGTCATAATTACCTCGACTCCTTAAAAGTAAAATTACAAACTATGCACATTACTCATGCGGTTCAACTAATAGAAATTTTAAGAGGCGTTGAGACACACATGAGGAATGTTTTTATGTTGTTATTTCACGGTCAAGGTAACTATGACTTATTTTATATTTTGAAGCGAATCTCCCAAAAAAAATATATTTTTAATTGTGATGGGCATTTTTTGCGATATAATTTTTGCATTCGAAATCACTAGTTTAGTGTACTATACACATATTTATACACATATTTATATATTCAATCAGCACAAAGGTGCGGTGAATACTACACACGAGATCTAGAGTGACTTCGAATGGTTTAAGGATATACTACGTTCCTGTGTGTTCCGTTAGAAAACTACTTTGAAAACTGGAAATCTCGATACTACTTTAAAGTTAAATTAAATCTCACGAGCGTCGTTTTCACGCGCTAAAGTCATCGTAGCTAATTTTTCCACTAATTCCACCCTACCTAGCGCCTTATCTAGTCCCTATCATATCTATTTTTGCGGAAACGTTCAAAACGTGCTAGTTTCAGATTTCAACTAAAAAAACTAGGCATGGGAACTACGATGACCCGCGATTTTCCTAAATTTAGAAAAAACTTATGATTTATATGGCCGTGACCTGTTTTTCCGGATGAGGTTATTTATAAAGCAGCCGAAGAAACAAATAACCCATGATAGAAAAATGGTCAAAGTACGTCAAAAAGTTTATAGAATGTGACTTGAAATTCCATACGTTTATTTTCACTTTGTGATCTGAATTAAAAACCATATAGTTCTATTATAATTAATAATTGAATCGATTAAATTATTTATCGGAACAAAATTATATCGAATTAATAGGATGAGGTTGTAGGATTTGCGTTTATCTTTTGATCCAAATACGATAGAAACTTAATTTCAACTTTATTGAAGTCACAATGGACTTGTTAACTCATATAAATACAATTCAAAAATTAAAAAAAATTTTTGAAATAAAATTTATTTCAAAATTTTAATAAATATAAAATTTCGAAAAAAACTAGGAAAATTTAATTTTTTCGTTTTTTCTTAACAGAAATTCAAATTTTTGTTGTTTTTAATGAAGTCGACGAGGGAGAGTTTAAAAATGGCATTAAAATTATTTTTGGCTTCCTGAAAAGCTAAATGTTTTACATTTTTTTCACTGATTTAAATCATTAGCGGCTCATGTGGAACTTGAGAAACTATTCTCAATCGATTAATCAGAAGCTGAAAATCCCTTCACTTTCAAATGATTTTTTTGTGACGTAGGGCTAGGTTAATTCGTTACAATCTAGTTTTTAATTATTAGAGATAAAGCGGATCAAAAGCTCATATTTTCGAATTTGCGTGATGAGGCGAAAACTCTAAAAGTAATTTCATCAAAAAGTACTTCCAAATACATTTATGAGGTTTTTGTCTTACATAATACTCAGCTAATTCGTTACAATGTAGTTTTTAATTATTAGAGATAAAAGGATCAAAAGATCACAAATTTTCAAAAATGTAAAAAGCTCCAAAATATTTAAAAGTACTCCTAAAATGCATTTTGAAATTTATTTTTTAAAGTGATACACTTCCTGATATGATACTCTCGACGTTCGAAAAAAAAAGTTTTTTTATTGCGAAGTAGGTTTGGAGTAGGTCTGATGCTATAATGACTAGTTTCACCAAGCCAAACGCAGTCTCGAGTCGACTCGCAAGTTGTCGAGTCGCAACCCCCTTTTAATGCTAGAGTCCGTGTATCATACCAAAACAAGCGTCAAAATAGAAGCATACAAATATTATTTTAAGCTAGACTGGGTCACGGTTAATAGCTTATTTTATACTAACCCCGTAAAAGTTTCAAAAAGAAGTTAAAAAATTAAATCGGTAATCTTAAATTATAGATTCGAGATGCAAAAATACCTGGTTTTTAGACAAAAAAACGAATTATTTATGAGTCAAATAAAACTCATCGTAAAATTGGTTGGCAAGAAAAGACCAAAATACAATATTTTATATTTTCCAAAATAAGTTATTATGGAATTTATTTTTAATTTTAAAAAATACTGTTAAAACGCAAAATTAAAAAAAATGATATCAGCATATTCAAAATAAAATATTACTGTGATTTTTGTCTATAAGGACACCCTATATAAGGAAAATTTAACAAACTGAAATTTTCCATTCGTGGTTTTTTACTAGTTTGGCCTTTTACCTAAGATATACTGCATCTGAAATTTATGTTCGACATATCTTTAAACATTTTTTGACGAACATCAATTCTGTAAGTTTTTGTTTTGTTTTTAAATGAGGTTTCGCTAAAAACATTTCAAATAATGGGGACCCAAAATAACATGTTGATAATTTTTCACAAAAATCATTCGTAATTTATGAACATATATAATTATCATATTTTGTATATATCGAATACGGAATGTTTAGGCAATGTCCAGAATCTGTCAATCAAACCTCATTTTCTACGCTCGGAAATAACTCATTAGAAAGATTTTTCGATACTGTTTTTTTGTGTAAAATGTGTGTTAGGTGGCTCAGCCAGAGTACTTACTAGACTTGACTATTCTACAATAGGTGAGCTCGAATACCTCACATACCAACACTATATTATCAAGGCTGAGATTACACTTATAGTGCAGCTGTATCATGTTCAAATTCTTTGGTTTTTTGATAAATTTTTTACTCTGTTTTTTAACGAATAAGTTTTTGACAAACAGCCTTTGTTTAACAAAGAATTTTTAAGCGACATTGTTGTGCATCCAGTCAATTGTAGATACAAATATCAGAAAGTTTAAAGTTGAATCACTGAAATTGAGTAGAGAATGCGTCTTTTTGTACGAATCAGAATTTTATGAGTCGAAAATAATTGGCATATCAGAACTCAACCTGACGTATTTTTTGAAAGTGTGTTTTTTGAACCAATCAAACTTCAATCTTGGCCAATAAAATACGACTTGTAGTCACAAAAATCATATTTCATGAAAATGCATATCGAAAACTATACTTGTGCGTTATTATTCACTTACACGTGATAACTGTGACTGGTGACCAATCACATCACACGATTCTTCAGTCACAGTTATCACGTGTAAGTGAATAATAACGCACAAGTATAGTTTTCGATATGCATTTTCATGAAATATGATTTTTGTTCGAAACCTGACCTAAATTTTAAAATTATTTTACAGTAATGTGTGAAAGTATCATTAGCATGTCAAATTTTATAAGGTTTTAACATTGCATTAATTCCCTGCGGTTTTTCTGCAATTTTATCAAATAATTTTCATTCAACAGATACCGCAGCCGTTTTTATAACCAGTCAGAATTATATTATGTTTTGACTAATCAGAATTATATTATTTTTGGACTAATCCTAATTATATGATTTCAGACCAATCAGAATTATATTATTTTTACCTAATAAAATTTGACTTGAATTAACACACTATTTTTAGGGATGACGATGACGAGGACCAATCAGAGCACTCTTCGCCGAATGTTTCAAACTCTATGTTAAACGCGAGTCTAATGTCTCGCACTTCCCCTCACTTAACAGCGCCAGTTTTGCCCTCCGGCTCGCCATCTGCCGTCCTCCCTGGGTTAAACGGATCCAATGGGATACCGGGCGATTTTAAGCCAATGGAAATGCCGTCTGAAAATTCAATTTCTAACTCACACACTGCTGCGACCCCAGAGAGTTCAGATTCGCCAAATCCCTACCCAAACTCTGCTAGCGTCCAAAGTACCTTGGAAAAAGCCACATCGGTTTTCTCGACATCGTTACCCCCAGGGGTCATTCCTGGATATCCCTCGGTTGAATTTGGTCATTCGCCCGTTGGCTTAACCCCCTCGGCACTCTGGCCCTCGGGGTGGCCACAACAATCGTACTACAAGCAGTAATGGGTCAAATAGTTGAAACTCTGTTTCCGCCCCGTACAACTCACTCAAAGACACATCAAAAATTCTTTGGATTTGATATATATTTGTATTACACCTGTGGACTTTTTTCAAACATACGCATTTTTACCGTTTTGTGCTTTCGTAATATATTTTTCTCTTCTGGTTTCTATTTCCCGGATATATTTTTGGGACACCCAGATTTTACTGGCCATAATGCTGCCATGACAACTCGTACTGAGAGGTTACGTCTCCGAAATTCACTGGGTGCCGAAAAATTTGACAATTTAGCAATAAATTAATATGAAATATCTCTGCTTCTCTGTTAAAAAATCTTAACTGGGGTTGATAGTGAAATTGAGAATCGTAAAATTAAAGTATTATTATCAAAATTATCTTGAAAATATTTCGTTTATTAACGCTTTTCCAAAAATACATGATTTTTTACTGATACTAAATTTTTTGCGTCTTTTTTTAGGCCATCTTTTCAATCACGGCTATTTCAATCGAGCCACATTTTTCTCCAATTAGCTAAAAAAAGACGATTGGTCGTGGTCTGACGGTGATGTCATGTGCCGTTTTAAGGTTAAAGGGCTCTGAACTTGATTACTTTTGGTAACGATTTCTCCTCAAGTACATATCCGATTAACTTATTTTATGGTTAAAGCAAACCAAAACTTTAAGTTTGAAATTACGGCCGTTCTAGAATTCCGATTTTTAACGGTTATTTCTCAAACACGGCGCTAAAAAATCTACGTCATTCATAAATTATTTTTTGCAAAGGTTAATATAACACTCTAATGTCACTATAGATATATAAAATTTTACTTTTGTTGTTATTTTATATTAACCTCATTTATCAAACATATTCTGGTTAACCACTCGGTTAGCCAGAATACTTGGTGGTTACTTTTAATCTCTTCATGTAAAGCATTTCCACCGTTTTGAACAGAAATGTGCTACCACTGTTTATACCTTTCGTCTAGGAACCACAACAAACCAAATTAGACGGAATTCAGTGAATTCGCTAAAATATTAAAAAATATCTTGTAAGTGTGAAAATAGTTAAACATCTTGTACATATATACTTTACGCTGTTTTTATTTAAATACTCACAAAAATAAAATTTGAAAAAATCAAGTTTATTTTTTTTATTAGCATGTGTCATCGCAAAAACACTTCAAACTAAAAACAATGCAAATCAACGGACGTTCATATCGAAAATTATCACTATTGAGTCTTTCTCAGCACGCGTCATAACTTTGAGCCAGTGTCCAATCACAATACTCGATTGTCGACTAAATTCAAGAATCCCGCAATTTCATCGGTCACTTGCTCAAAGTTATGACGCGTGCTGAGAAAGACTCAATAGAGATAATTTTTGATATTGTTTCAACGAAAAAATAACTATTTTACAATTTATATTTAAGAAAATAAGCTTTTCACGATTTAGGGAATTTATGACAAAAAATATTTTGTTCTACTGGGACACCATTCTTTTGTTTATTTCCAGAGACGATTTGAAATAAGGAATTTGAAAAGTCAAAAGTGGATATCGATTTTAATAGCTCATCTTGTAGACTCCACAAGTTGTAGAGAATTTTTTTTGGTCATTTTAAAACCTAAGATTTTTTTCGTTTCTAAAATAAAAAAAAGTTGATTTGAATTAAGGTCAAGTTTTTATGCCTTATGTTTTGTAGCTCTAAAAGGCGTCAAAATAAAAGCTAGCAATTTTTTCCTGCAAACAGGAATCAATTATTTTTACGTTTAGAGCACACCAACCACCCAGTCAACCACAATGACCGGTCAAAGTTGAAGGTCAATTTCAAGGCCATCAAATTCATTCGCAAATACCATCAATATAATCTTCGAAGTCGAGTTTCTGATGAACTTGCTTGCAACTTTAGGTCAATTATGTACTGAAGTGTCGCTAGAGAGCAAAATCGGATAAAATTTTAGAAATTGCTGTCTAGCGACCTTTCAGTACATATTTGACCAACAGTCGCTAATACGTTCACTAGAAATCGATCCCAATAATTTTCCTGATAGTCTTTTCAAGCCCGAGTGTTCTAATAAAAATTAGCTCTATGATAAATAATTTTGAAATATCAGTAAATAACTACTTAATTTCTTGCGACAATAAAATCGTAAGGCTTACGATTTGTCTATAGTTTTTGAAAATGATAAAATAAAATACATAATGTAGTACAATATCCACGCAAAACCTACACCTTGTTTTGTTAAATACACTACAAAATTTTCGACCAATCAGAGTCTTGCATTCAAAAAATATTGAAAAAAATATTGTTAAAATACTTCCGGGTTGTTTTGGACCTTCTGCATAGTTTAAGCTTTTTTACACGTGGAAGAGTCAAAGCTATCTTGATGTTCTAAAATAAATTTTCTTATGTTTAGAGTAGGCTAGGAACGGGCAAAAATCGACCAGCTCAGATTTATTTATTTTCGGAGCACTTTTAGTTTCTGTGCTGAAATTCACAAGAAAAAAATTTGGAAAAAAATTATGTCCCGTTTTCTTGAAATCAGCATTTTTCAAAAAAAACAATTTGCCTATCATTTGGCTTGAAATTATACTTGAATTATTTTGAAAATTCCAAGCCAAAAGATAGCAAATCCAAAAACGGTTTTTTATGTTTGAACACTTTCTAGGTGATTTAACAAATATTTGTTTTTGTAAGATTTTTTGGCGGGCTATCTCCAACAAAAATACTTGCTTATATACGGCAACTTACTTTTGCCGTTCTACCTTATTCGTATCTCAGAGCGTTTTAAGATTAAAATCAACAACACAAATGTAAGAAAATTTATTTTACGAAAATACGTTTTTGTTATTTCAATGTCTTATTTTTTTAAAAACCTTACCAAAGTTGACTCCCATTTGACGTACATTTTCATATTTTTCTTTTGCTTACTTCTAGTGTAAAATAAGTTATCGGCGGGGCCGTCTGGATGATTATAGGGTTCGAATAGAGGATAACCCACCATGGCAAATTTAAGGACCCGCGCCAACTACAATCTATTACCCGCATCAAACATTAGAAGAGGTATGGTTAGGGAAGGTAATTTTAACAAGTACTTGAAAAAGGGATACATTTATATACTTTTTTTGGTTCAATTTATAACGTTAGTAATTTTACGTTTATAATCATTTTCACGTATTTTTTACAGCAAGATTTAAAGTATATTTATCGTTTAAAGTTTAAATGGCCATATCGATTATGATGCCCGGGTAACATAAATATCTTATTTGCCTGTTAAAAAATAGGGAATAAGATATTTATGTTACCCGGGCATCATAATGGATATAATATATATAATAGCTAGAAGCGATTTTTCTGCTAGGTTTTTATTGACTTATGAAAATAGCTAATTAAGTCAATGAAGGGAGTAACGAAGAAAACATTCTTGTTAATTCTTTACAAGATGGGCCAATAAAATTGATACCCATTTTTTACTGTTGAAATTCCTTATTTCTAATCATCATAATAAAAAAAATACTTAAAACAGAAATGACTCATTATTTTGAAACCGGATATTTTTTAAATAAAATTCAAAATTTTATATAATTTTTCAATAGGATGCAAAGTTAAAGACCCCGAAAAATCATTAATCAGTTAGAAAATGTGGGTCCTTATCACGAATTTCTAGTATAATTTCAAAACTCAAAAATCGGTATCGATGTTTTTAACCTATCTTGTAGAGAATTTTTTTCTGGTCATTTTAAGACGATGAATTTCTTTTGTTCTTCAAAAATTTTC
>SCLH01001955.1:42256-87666 GCA_004367855.1 Oikopleura vanhoeffeni | reverse complement strand
GATTACAAAAAATAATTATTTAAAAATTTGCACCGCGTTGACCCCTGTCTATTTTTAGTCTCTTTATTAAACTTTCCTTTAAAAAGTTTCAATTATAATAAAATAAAATTATGGTTGGGCTGGTGGTTTAATAAACTCTTTTAGTCTTCAGAGTCTATTGAGTTCTATTTTGACTGTACTTCATTGATATAATGCACTCAATAGTTAAAGAATAGTTGTTTCCTATTTTGTTTATCGATTAATATGTTTGATCGTTTTGTAGGGAACCAATCAGCTGTCGCAGGCAACTTAAAGGCGGAATACAGAAGCTCAAATTTAAATTTGCAACCTTTTTTTATGAAATTTGTTAATTCTTAATAAATTATGACTTACAAAAAACAAATTATGCGTAGACAAAAAAGAGCTATTTGGCGCGTAAATTGCCAGAGATGTAGCTGTGACTGAACAATTGGTCCCGGAATTAAATTTTTGTCATTTCTATCACAAAACCACAAAAAGCCAAGGTTTCCGTACAAATCACCGTTTACAGGTTTATGACTTATGGTTAGTAAAAGAGAAATTAAATACGATATTGGCCAAGAATAGCAACTAAATAACGATTAAGCAAGAATAGCACTGAAAATCACCAAAGATCTCAAAACTTTTTTCAATTATTTTTACGATGTTAATCGAAATATTTAATAAATTGCAGTTCAAATTTTGAACGTTTCTATGTTTTTTTTAAAAAACATACATTTTACACGTTTGATTTATTTTGTATCCAGAAAATTTATTTTATAATCAAAATATTGTCTTTTCCAATTCTTAATTTTTTGTTTCGATTTTTTTATTTTTCATCGATCGAATACTTTGTCTTACGTTAACTGAACAGCCAATCACATCGCCGTTTTGTAAATAGATCGAATTTGGAAAATCTTCAAATTATCGCAAATGATATATTAAATTTTTGACAATTTACGTAAATTCAATTTTTATTTTCAATAGAAAATATGTAGAACTATATTCATGAAAAATAATTCGTGAGAAATCAAGAAAAAAGACGCAAACTTAATATATATTCTGACATAGAATGCTTCTGCCTTTGCGAGTTTGTCGAAAGATTGAAAGTTTTTCTGAACTATTTTAAAATGGTCCATAAAGAATTAATCTCTCATTTTCACCTTGTTAGTTATAGTCGATTTTGCATTGAAGTGAATAAGTTCAAATTCACGATGTTTTTTATCATACATAGCCTATGTAACATAGGGCATCTATTTATGTGATAATAAGTTTTTTTGGCATAAGAAAAAGTTCTGTGTTGTTCTGCACGAACATGAAATCTTTTTTTGGTTCTACCTACATAGGAGCTATGTACAAGTTAATTTGTAGCATAAAAAACAAGAGTTTAGTTTAGTACATATAAGTTTTGCATCTTTTGTAAATATGTGTTTAACTTTTATGCTTTTATAAGCATAACGGACTGGAAATTAGGTATAAATGCTTTAATTTTGTTTACTAGGGTACGTTAATAATATTCTAACTTAAGGCTAGTATAGTTAATACAAAATGTCAAAGAGATCTCCGGCTGTTCTGTTTTTTCTGGAGAAAGTAAGAAAATAGCAAATTTTTCATCAACTTTTTTTCAGGAAACCCGTTCCGTGAGGAAATTTGTTTGATATTTGGCATATTTTCAAGAAATTTCTTGAGTGGATATTTCTTGAGTGGAACAAGAATATAGAGAATAGTGTAACGCCGTGAAAATATTACTTTTTAGGTATGATTTTGCCATAATTGATTTTTGATAGTTACGAGTAATACTGTTAAGACCAAATTTTCGAAAAGTTTGAAATTCAAGTTGTTCATTTTTTCAAAAATATGGTGCATGATAAAAAATTAAGTTGATTATTCAAAAGTTTTTCGGATGTGTAAAATATATGTTCATCCCAGTAGTTAATTGCATTGAAAATTGTTTCATATGAACCTTTTTTAATGATGGCAAGGTTATCGTTAGCAAATCTTGTCCACGAAATCACATCACCACTTTTGACTGATTTATTAATAACTGCTCTTTCAAGACAGCCAATGAAAATGTTAGCTTATAATGGTGCTAGAGTGTTTCCCATTTGAACTCCTCGAAGTTGTTTGAAAACGCCAATTTGGCAATCAAAATAATTGTAATCTTGCAAGACACCTTGAAGAAAAGTTTTATATTCTAATTTTGTGGGGATTTGCAAATAATAGCCTTTGTTACCCTTCTCTTGTTCAAAGTACGTTTGAGGGGCTCGAAATATAGTGGCTATGATATAATTTATTGTCTCTGTTATGTTAATGTTGGGTTACATCGCTTTGATGTCAAACGTTACAATTTCATGGTCATTTGAAATGAATTTAGTTTTTTCTGATTTTTTAAAAATCGGGTTTTCAATGCCTTTTGACTATCTACAAGATAAGTGCATTTATTAATAAGAGGTTCTAGAATTTTTTTGAGATATAATCGAGCTCCATGTAAAAGATGGCTGTAACCCGTTGCGATTGGACGCAACGGTGCCCATCCTTGTGATACTTAACTTGACCATAAAGAGAAGCAATTGAGTTTTGAGGCCCAACTAACCACTAATTTTTTTGACCTAAGCACCCTTAAATTGTATTTTTTAATAACGCTCTATATGATTTCAACTAATCATCTAAATTGAACTTTTCGACAAAGTCAAAATCACATTTATCAAAAAGTGCCCGCAATTTATCGTGATATTCCGATTTTTTCGAAAAAATGTAGTCTTGTGTCTTATCTACAGAAAGTGAAACAAGATCGGGAAATTGTGTGTTTGAATTTATAATATGCCGAAACTCTAGAATCCCTGGTTGAGCAATTTGTAAGATCATCACCACAAAGATGAATATGTGATCGAATATTTTGAATATCTAATTCCGATACGCCTTATTTTCGGCTTTGTGGCAAAAATATTTCCCAAAGCTTATTTAACTTCAAATATATTTCAGAGCTATCTTTTTTGGTAAACCCTCCAACCGAAAATTCATCACCCAACTGAAGAAGGGAAATGACTTCGGGTGGGGTTGTTATACCAGTATTATTAATAATAGTAGCTTTATTCGCTGGATAAAAAAAATTTGCGTTTCAAATTGATTAACTTGAGATCTAATTTGTTATCAAAATGTTCTTCAGATTGATATACTGTGCGCTGTATATCATATTTTAAATGTTTAAAATAAGGTATGTTAGGAGAAATAGAATATAAATGATCTAATTTTTGTTGGTATTCAAGTTCGTATTTTGTTTACCTTTCTTTGTTTTCGAGCTGGGCTGCTATAAGTTTCTTATTTTGGATTTTATGAATATCTGCTTTAGTTAATTTGTTCTGCTGTATAACTTATCTGACAAAATTTGAGGATAATTCTTTCATCTAAGCATGTATTTGTAAAATCTAAGTGTCTCTGTACATGATAGAGACGACGAAACGAATTAATAGTTGAAGTGAGCTGGTCGTTTGCTGGGTTTTCTTTGGTGACCATGTTAAAAATTTATTTATTTATTCTTTGGCAACGTTTCGCTTATGCATCTTCAGGGCTAAAGTTTTAACGAAAAAATAGTTTCGAATTCTGTAAAAATACAAAATCTAGAGTTTATAATAAGTCAGAAAAAGTGTGGGCTAGAAAAATACTAAATTTTATATCATTTTAAATATTTTAAATTTTATGACTATTCCAAAAAGACAAAAAATCAACAATTACAGCCTCATTTTTTCCGTTCACGGCATTTTTAATTATGCTTGGTAGACGGATATTAAATTTCACTCTGCTATTTGGATTGGCAGTAACAATAAAATATGGAAAAGGGTCCAAAAATCAAAAATTTAAATTTCATGAAGATTACGAAGAATTTCTTTCGAATGCTGGTATTCTTGTTCCCAATCAAATTTCGCGTTTCTTACGGTCGTTTTTTGTCGTTTTTGTCATCAAATTTTCATAAGAAAAATGTTCGAATTTTTTGGCCTTTTACTATTTTGGCTTAATACTGCTTGAAGGTTTGACTTAAAAAAAGCAAACTCATAATAAATTTGTTATTTAAGGATGCTTGCTATGCCGAAGTCATAAAAACTAGCATATGGATTGTTCAGAAGGAGAGAATTGTTTCTGATAATTCAAAGTTTTCTTTCGAGTCGTTTATTTTTGAAGGAATGGGTTAATATCTCAAAATATAAATGCTCTTTAAAATTTGAATGTAGTTTTATTTTTTCTCCAAATTTTTAAATTATTTTTTACATTTTTATTTTGGTTTTGGTTTCCCAACGGTCAGAAAGTTCAAATTAATGTCGGATCACATGCGTTCTCGAAACTTGCACAGACTGTTGTTTGCCTACTGATTGTCCAAATACAACGGCAATGGATAAAATTTTGGTTTTCACTGAAGATGGGTTTTCGGAAAAATAAATTTGAAAAAATTCATCTTTGATAAAAAACTGTGCTGTAAATATTTTCTGATAAAATTACAATGAAAATTTTAAAAATCGCAATGATTGTCAGGTACCTTAAAATGAGCACATATATTTGAGCAAAATTAAAAACAAAATGGATCGAATCGGTCCATTCATCAGAAAAATTGTCTAAAGAGCGAGAATTAAAGGCAAAACAAAATTTCTGAGAAATAAAATAATTTCTCCTTATCGGGATATTTTGCCAAATGATTCGGATCAGGGCTCAGCCTAACCTGATCGGATCGAACTTGATCGGATCGGATCAACTTTTTTTCGATCCGACCCGGTCAGGTTTTTGAAAAGCACGTGAGTAGTTTAAATGTTAAATTGGTTGCGCTTCATGCAAACATAAGTTATGCCATATTCACCGAATTTTTTAATGCAGAGATTGTGCAAATGAACATTTTAATTTTGATCAAATTTGAACTTGTTCTAATAAATTCAGATATCAAATTATCTTTCAGACGGAATGTTCTCCTCGAAATTTCAGAATTTTCAAATTGCTTTTGAAATTCAGAAACTAACATATCTTTTTCCCAATGGAACTCCATCTCAAAAACGTTTACTATCTCTATAGCGCATGTTCGAATCCCATTGATGTTGTCTTAGTGACTGTCTTGAGTGTGCTTCTAATGGGTGCTTGATATTGGTACCGCTAAATTTGATCGGTGTGTAATCACTCAAGCAATCACTAAGACAATCACGAACACAACATAAGTGGGATTCTAACTCGCGCTATAGTGATAGTTGACGTTTTTTGAGATGGAGTTTCGTTGTTGAAAAGATATGTATATAAAAAAAATAACTGTTATGTAGCTTACTTGCTCATAATACCTTGAAAAAATGTTAGAAATGAAATTTATTTGCAAAAAATTGTTGTCTATAGCAGGAAGAGGCCCAATATCCCTTCATCACAATTTGCTTAGAATGCGTAGCCACGTCGATTTTTCTATGTAATTCTTCTATTGATTCTCTTATTTTGCTACGCATTCTAAGCAAAGTGTGATTAAAGGATATATAAGGAAAAGAGTTTCAAGGTTTTGGGTCTGTCAGTGATTTAGTTCAAGAACTTTGACTATAATTTGATTTTTATATGTTTGTCACTGAAGTTATGAAAAAATAAATCCGTGTTCATATTAAGGCTCGTTTTATACGTTGGCGCTATAAAAACAGACGTGCCGTTTTGTCGCATTCAATTTTTGTAGTCCAGAAATTAAGAGTTCACGTTTTCAATCTTTATAAATTCATCAAATTGACCTAACAAGTCAAACATAAGCAGATTCATAGTCATTGATTTTGCTCATTAATCTAGTAAGAGTTGACGTGGGTCAATTCTATTGTTTTATTATGACGATAAAGTTGTAATATAGGTGACTAAAAATAAATGACAGAAAAAATCGAATCCTTCACAAAAATAGTAGTTTGCGCAAAAATTTCGCTTGAGGGAAGTCAGGTTTTAACCCAAAGGTTGCAAGATGAGATCCAAAACGGGTTTTTTTTAAGAGCAAATATCTCAAAGACTACACATTGTGGAACCAAAAAATTAAATAAAATGTGATATTTGAAGAAAAAACTAACATCCTAAAACATTATTAAAGATTGCTTGATCAATCAGAAACGAGCTTTAAAATAGAATCATATTTTGCCGCAAAAAGCTTATTTATCGGTGAGTTTTAAAAGTAGGAAAACTGTACTTCTAATTGCTGAAAATCAATAAATTTTGATTCAAATGCTTAAAATCAAGACAAGATATTTTCAAAATTATTAAAAAGGACTTTCTTTACGTTGTATCCGGATAAAAATACCACCAACTTATTTCAAATTATCCATATTTCCAGAAAAAAGCTATAAGAATGAAATTCCCTTTTTTTCGTTTGAGCCTCAATTCATGAGGGGGAACTTAAGCCCTTATTGGTCATCTTCAGGATATATGGTGCTCTTATCCAATGGTCAGTCGCGAACGGGAAAGTAAAGCTCTATGATCTAGACATCAAAGCCTTTGCAGAGCCCAGACTCTATATATACAAATCTAAACTAGTAATATTCAAAAAGGCTTCAGCTTTCGAACATTAATCAACAGGTATCAAAAAAGGCTTTGCATAATAGTAGAATTGTACACTGAATCGAATGAGCGTACTGTTGAGAAAAAACAAAAAATGAGCGATTGGTTTTATTTCAGAGTCATAATAGTTTTGAAAACATTTAACTGCGCCACCTCGTGCCAGATTCGTTCCCGAGAATATTATTGGTGTATGTGTTTTGAAACACAGCGACGCAGGTGATTGGTTTGAAAATCTCAGCATTCGGCATTGTAAAAGGTTATCAGAATAGTTTGAAAAATTAAATAGATTATTCTTGCTCAGAATATAATCAAATTATAAACGCAGTTCATAATCTTAACTCTGATTCGGCTTGTTGTTAAATCATAATAATCAAATTAAATCAATGAAATTATCCTTATATAAACTGAAAAAGGAAAAAAATAAGCACCAGAGATGGTTATCTTGAAATTACATTTTGTGGCATAGGCGTTACAAATTAATGAATTCTAGAGATCGGAGCGGGATTTCATGAATTTAGGTCTAGACGGAATAAAAAATTATTGAATAATGTTAAAATAGAACATTTGGTCAGTTGACGAAAAAAATTAACCAACAAAAATGGCGTAAGTTCGTAGGCGGAAAAATATTTTTTTAAGAAAAAATTAGGCCAGACGTAACCAAACGCAATCTGTTTTTATTTTGGTCCGAAATTTTTGTGATAAAAATGATCTTAGATTTGCGCAAGATGAAAAATTAACAATTAAACCATAAAAACCAAACTATCTCCGCCAAATTCTCTCTTGTAAACTCTTTTTTTACTTCGAAAATTCTACATTAAAATGTTTATAATGTTTTCAGTTGAATTCAGTCGTTCAAAGATTCAAATTTTCTCAGTCCAAACCCTAGTCATGACCGAAAACCACTGGATTCATTTTTTTATTTTTGCAGTTCAAAGAATGGTACTTATTTGGCATAATTTAAATATCGGCCTTAATATTGTTAAATTGTTTGAGTCCGATTAAGCGCCTTGGTGCATTTTGGCAGATTTGCACTTTTTCATTTTTGGTCTTCATTGGAAACTTTTTGCCACTTAATAATTGTCAAATAAAAAATATTACAAACGTAAGTTGCCACTTTTGAGCTCACTTTGTTTAATCTGTTTTTTTTTCAATTTATTTTGTCGATTATTTTTACTTTATAAATCGCCTTTAAAATAAACACTCTAAAAACGCGTGTTTGGTACTTCAGTTGTCTAAATTACATTAACATTTCTTTTTTATTAATTAGAAGCTTCAAAAAATGGTCTTGACCACCATCAAAAAATTATATAATTTAATTCATATGATTTCTACGTCAACATCGAAAATTAAAATTTCCTAAAAAAGACGAAAAAACCGAAATTTTAGCACATCGAAAGAAATACGTGGTGGATGGGTCGGCTTACCAATTAGGCAAGTCTCGATGATATATATTTTTTTTTGATCAAAGAGGGCTAAAGTACATTTCGCGCAAACCGTACTTTTATTCAAAAAAGTATGATTCAGAGTATAAACAAGAGCAAAGAAACAAAACGTAGACATGTTTAAATATACTGAAGTCAAGCAGTCCTAATATTTTCAGCTAAATATTCCAGAAAAATTAGTTTGAAAAATTTTGAACCAGAAATAAGGAAAATTTTCAAAATATTTCCAAAAAAATTCGAGCAAAAATCTCAAAAAAGTGTCATATGATCTTGCAAATAGCATATAAAAAATATGTGGTAATATACGCGTAATAGATATTGAAGAGTTTTTTCGTGGATTTGAAACAAATGATGCAAAAAATATTTTAACACAAAAATAAGGCATTTTTTTGATAATGTTCGGAACTTTTTTCTAAAATTTCTCATAATTTGTGGAATTCGGAAAGTTCAATTCGAACTCAAAATTTTCTTTAATAACAATAATCCGAAAATTCTGTAGTTACAAAAGTTGCCTGGATTATGAAACTTCATTTTGATGGTATATTGAGAAGAATATATAAACCCAGTAAAAAGTTTTTCATCGAAAGCCCATATCCGCGGATAACCCAACATCCGTATCTGTCAAAAGGCACCGAGGCTTACTTCTTATTCAGTGTCACCAAAACAAATATTCTCTGTCCGTAGAGATTTTTGCGTTCTTGGATGTCATTGCTTCAAAAGCACCAAAAATGCTGCACTTTTACAAATTGCGCTGTGTTAAGATAAGATTTAAGAGATTTAAGAGACAAAAACCAAGGTTTTTAAAATTTACCAAATTTCTAGAAATTTTTCTTTCAAAATTCAGAAATATAATTTTTTTTCTTTTACTTTTTGGGACTTTGACTTGTTCCTCCCTGAATTTTTGACCTTTCGGAACCATTTCCGATTGAAGTAGACTTACAGCTCACTCATTTTTTATAAGAAAAATGCAGTGCAAAAACTGTAAAATAGGGGTTCATTCTGAAATTCAATTTTTACGAATCAACTACCTTAGAAAATATAAACTTTTTTTGGAACTATAGTTGAACAGAAAAAAATAACTCATTCTCTTAAAAAATGATAAGGTCTTAAAAGATTTCACTCTCATAGTGTGAAAATTAGTTTTTAATTTCCAATAAATTATGTTTTTATTCCTGTTTAACTCGGCGATTGAGATTAATTCCAATAACTGAAATTTAAAAAAAGTACAGGGTAATAATAGCTCATTTTAATTAAATTGTACACAAAATAATGCTCAGTATAATATTTGATTGACTGTTATACAGTATATTTCACATTACGAGAGTACGGGTCATATTTTAAGGGTATCCCTGCTCCTAATTTGACATATTCTCGATAAAATATTAGCCGAACAGGGCCTCGAGGATATAATTCAGATAAGCCAGTTTGTAGAACTAGCCTTCAACTTGCGAGAAAAATTAGCCAAAACTTTTTTGTATGACCACACTCCTTCACACATAAGCGGCACAAGAGCCACCTAAGCCAAAACGGAAATTCCTACTCCTCTGAGGTTATATTTTGAAATAAACCTAAATTTTAACATAACCTGTATAATTAGTATACAAAACTTTNACGTCAACCCGATATTTTGAAGTTTTAGTGGTCAAATTGACACAAACGTTATTTTTGAACATAATTTTGAGAAAAATACTTAGAAAAAAATCGAAAAAACGCAAAATGTTCGAAAATTTTTTTGTTGTCATTTGGGTTGTTTTATGCGTTCAAAACATAAACAATTGATGTGGTGCATTTTTATGACATAATAACTGCAGAAAATGTAGGAGCAGGGATACCCTTAAGGTACAAACAGACTTTTAAGAGTTGATTCAATGAAATACTTAAAACAACACCAACACCAAAAATGTTGAAAATATATTCTGATTCTGAAATTTCTTGCTTTATTTTTACTAGGCTTATTCTCATTTTTATTCGCTTACTTATTGTGTTCGAAAATCAAAATCTGAATGCCTACCAGGATGTCTACTTGGCCCTTAAAGCGGGATGATCTCTTTTGAACTATAACTTTTTGTCGATTTTCTGGTCTTCGAAGGGTGAGAGAATAACTTTGAAACGAAAATTTGTAAGAGCTTTTGGACATTTACGAACTTTCCAAAGGGAATAGTCGGTTTGAAAACATAATTTATGAAATTTTCAGCTCGAAAATCCAGAATTATCTGCAAAAAAAAATCCAGAAAAAGTTTAATTTTTTTTAAGTTACTACCCAAATATTGTGAAAAAAGAATCTTCAAAGAAATTTTGCTGATTAATGAAACTAAAAAAAATTGGCTGATCTACAATTTTTAGACAAACGCATAAAAAAAATTTTTTTGGAATAATTATTAAAATAAAATGCTTGACAATGATTTTTACCTTAACACAGACCAATATTTCATTTAATAGCAGGATAATTAAGGGTTGAAATCGGCGCTTAAATTTTAACACTGGAGGTAACAACCAGCTGATTTTACAATAAAAATGAAATTCAAATAGTTATTTAAAGCAATAATTTTGGATAAAAACATTTAAGTTTTTAACGATTTATTTCATGCTAGAGAATTCATAGCGAAAATATTTGAATGCAAGGTAGAGATATCTCGTTAACTTCTAAACCCATGGTATGTTTGTAAACGTAATGGTTAAGTTACCGTTTATCAGAAAGTTTGAGTCCGCTGAAAATAATTAGAATAAGTATAAATACGATTACTAATTAACTGTCTGATGATTATATTACCTATAATATTCCCTCACAGTTAATCTCCACTACAGTTTGCGTCTTGAGAAGCTACGGTCTTATGTATGCGTTAAATGTGTTCTGGATTATCTTAATAATTTAAGATCATATTTTTTCTATGTTAAAATGTGTTTGTAACCATAATGGATAAATTTAGTGTCAATTTTTCAGTTAAATATCAAAACTTATAATTCTTAACATAAATTAACTAAGTGTAAGTAGGAATGGTTTTCTATCGCGGCGATCGATATTATCAATACGATAGTCCGTCCCTCGTTTTTTTGGCGAGGACTCAACCTGAGTTTCCTCCTCTCGACCTGTACTCTCACCTCACCGCGTGCTCACAAACCCATACCTTCCACCATCTCTGGAACAATTAAGTGGGAATAGGATATCGGTCCGAATGGTCAGATAATTGAACAAAAATCTTACTCCCAAAAACATATCGGTGGCCTTTATTCGGTGGCTTCTATTCGGTGGCCTCTCCTACGTGGATTATCACAGCAGAAATTTAAAACAAGTATAAATGAGTCACTGAAGGTAAGGTGCAAAGCACCAAGGTCCATTTTTTTAATTTTTATTTCCTGGTTGTTCGTTAACAGGGATTAAATTCTTCCTAAATCCCAACATTTTGACAAAATTCATGAAAATAATTTCTCAATCGCGATAAAAATAATTTTCTGATGGTCAATGAGAATAAAAATAGTTCTTATCATTTTATTTTTTCCATTGACCAATAAAAAACATTCTCAGAATAATCTGGAAATTTCATGACTGAGTCTCTTAATGCGACCAGTACTTCCTTAAGTGTTTGCTCATGTTTTTTTTTGGTTTTTAATTAATAGTTTTGATAATCTATTGATAATCAATTAAAAATCTACAAAATGTTAGATACCTGTCTATTCAAATTCAAGCTATAACATGGGATTACAAATAATTTATAAAAATCTTATATATGAAATATGGAACCGAAAATGACACTTTTTAATTGATCAATCATCAGTGATCATGTTTTATTCATATTATGCTCTCAAAAAGCTTGGATAAAAACATACTTAATTTTTTTGTTACATTTCGCTGTTTATAATCAGATATTGTGAAGGGAACACTGGAACTTGCGAGAAATAAATTTAAGAGAATACAAGGTTTTTGATTGAAACCTATTTATGTGATCAGATACCGTTTTAGACAATTCTCAAGGAAAAATAAAATACAAACTCACCTTGGTGAAGTGCTTACGTTCTGTCTTTGGAAGAATTTTTTCGAACAAAATTTTTTTGAACAATTTTAATCAATTTATAAGGTTCCGTCTGATTGGTTCAGACCATTGATTCCAATTTTTTGAACAAAGACTGATAATTAAACAATGTCAGTGACCTCAAAAAAACAAAAAAATGATCCGATTAGGACCATTTTTTTACATGTTATCATTAACTAGATATTTGTGCTCAGCTTTAGCTATCTACAAACTAAATCAGTTAAGTCGTTTGCAAAAGCCGAATTAATTCGCCGCCTTTGACTCATGATGCTTGTTCTTCGATTAAAGATATTATAAGGTTCTTACAGATTGATTAAGCAATCAGGGATCCTGAAAAAAAATCTTATTTTTAGATTTTTGTTCGAATATCACAATTTTTCTAATTATTTGTGCTCAATGTCTGGTGTTCCAAATATTTCCTAGATACTTCTCCCTGGAATTTTAATTTGAAAATTTGATACGTTATAATAAAAAGCGTTCGAAGGAAGCTGTTACCATAGAAAGCTCCGATTCGAAACATTAATTTTTGCAATGTTTCCGGAAAGCGTTACTTAAAAATTCAGAGAATATTTTTTTGAAAAAAAGATGAAAGAGTACTTTTGGACCAAAAACAGCGTTAAAAACCGCACCGACCATTTTAAATTGCTGTTGAATTAAACGCTAAGAAATCATTTATATTATTTTCGGAAATTTTGCGTTATTTATTTCTTAAATTTCGCAATTAGTAGTAAAACAAAAAATATGAATCAAAAATCGACAATTAAAAATTGATAAT
The DNA here is from genome assembly GCA_004367855.1 of Oikopleura vanhoeffeni. Taxonomy (NCBI): domain Eukaryota; kingdom Metazoa; phylum Chordata; class Appendicularia; order Copelata; family Oikopleuridae; genus Oikopleura; species Oikopleura vanhoeffeni. The sequence continues at coordinate 74,887 of SCLH01001955.1, read as the reverse complement.
TATAAATTAATAATAAGTTTATGAGTTTTGAGGTTATTGAAATAGATCCATTTTGGCACTTTGACGAATGTATTATTTCAGGAGAAATAGCTCATCCCATAAAGTCATATTGACCGATGTTTGTGTGAAAGATAATATATTATTGGCTTAATTAATCAGTTTGAGGTAAAATAAAAACATAGAAAAAATATTATTTTTAACTAATTTTTGTAGAGAAATTTCGAACTTGACCCTGAAAACTGAGATAAAAGTTAACTAAAATCGTGAGAAATGAAAATTATTACTAGAAAACTTTCTGGAAGAACCTACACCAGTATTCAGGAACATTTTGAAAGTTCTCACGAAAATAAATGTCCGCCAAAATCGAACAACTTGAAAAAATCTGAAGAAAATTAAGCAGGTTGTGCATGTAAAATATTGAAAAGTTGCAAGCGATTTCAAATTGGAAATTTTTCTGGTGTTGAGATTTTGCGACCAAACATGAATTAAATGTATCACGGGGGTGGTGTTAGTGAATTTTGACAGTTCAGAGGCCTCGTACGGTTGGAAAAATGCAGACTGGACAGTTTTGAAACAAACATTAGGAAGATCAATCTTTGATCTCGCGATTACATTTGACAGTTAACCCCCACCTGCACGAAAGTGTTTCATAACACACACACATAGTTAAGGTGTCCATCATTAATATCGACTAATAGAAATATTCGGTGAGTTGTTCCGAAATTTCTTGGAAGTTAATAATATATGGGAAAATGGGAAAAAAATTATTAAAAAAAATTTGGTCGTCACGTGATCAAAATATATCTATTTCTCAAATATAGAGAAATAGATTTTTACACCACCAGGTGGCGCCAAGTGTTAAAATTAATAATGCCAAAGTTTTTCCCTCCAAAAGTCACCGTAGTAAGTATATTTGTAGATCATTATCTTGTTCCAGTACTGTTTTAACTGAATTAAACACAAAATTGCATCCAAATATTGCATTTCCGGTCTGATGAGAAAATTCTAGAACTCACCAAAATTCTTGAAATTAAAAATATGGGGGAACTATCGGGGGTCTGTTCTGATATTCCGCCGGCCAAAATGACGCTTCCCCAAAATATTTTGAGTCTTTGTGCTCTGAAACACGCTCGTGCAGGTGGAGGTTAAGATCTGTAAGGTATCATCATTCCTGATAATGGTGGAAAATTAAGCCGGGGCTCGAACCGCGGGGCTTGATATCAGGATTCTAGCGTGTTAACCAACCACACTACATTGCCCGATATTTCTAGTCGGATATTTCTAGGGTGCGCAGCGGGAACCCTACAGACTGAACCGCACCCTAGATATTTCGCATATGGCGAGAATAAGTCGCTTGACGTAATCGATTCTTACAGTACCACTTTCATCACTAATCTGGTTAATCGCGGCTTATATCGGAAAGTTTTGAACAAATCCGGATAATTTGAAAGATAGAAACAACGCTTGATACTTCCGGCCAATTGTCACCTATCATTTTGTAAGGAAAGCACCATCACAGCCAATCAGAGACACGTATTCAACCAACGCTATTAGCAGTAAGCCCCGAGTGGACAGTAGAAAGCACTGGCTCCTACGCATGATGATTTGGTCGCGTGCAATAATCTGGTGACAACATTGTTTGATCTCAGTCACGATTTGTCAGCATTTTTAGCTTTTTCAACTTTATATACTGGCATTCCGACAGTTTTTGAAATGAAAGCCAAAAAAAAAAATTTTATATCGTGAAGAAAGTTGTGGTGTGAATAACACGATTCACAGCTGGATAAACTCATCAAAAATTAATGACACGGTAGTTTTTAGGTTGTTTTTTTCAGACGCGACAGATTTGACTTTTCACAACAGACAAACCGCATGAGATATTATTGATATCATATCAAAAAACGGTTTTTTGCATTCAACTGAAAATTAAAAAAACTCAAGCCAGAATTTTTTTTTTGAATTTTTCATTTTTTAAAATTCGAGATTTTTAAATGACCGGAAATCACTCAATATGTGTATTGACGAAACAATAAGAAATTCTGAGACCAATGGCTGAAAAATTAAATTCAAAAAATAAAGTTTTCATAATTTTTCATAATGACAAAGTGGTAAAAAGTAAAATCTGTCGCGTCTAAAAAAACTACCTTATTGATGTCAACTTTTGGCTCATCGTCCCCTGTTTAAGTGTTTTGAAAGAATAAGTACAAAATTTATCGACCTATATTTTTGGTCATAATATTTTTCTGTTTTCCATTATTTTTGATACCCCATTCAAATCAAGGGTTTGTTTTAAATATTATAAAGGTCAAGCAATGAAATCACAAGGTTAAAATTAATTGAAGGCAAATAAGGGACGAAAGTATGAACTCATGACTTGTTACAATGACAATTTATCATGAAATCGGACTTGTGTACATATTTGACTTTTCGAACGTTCATGAACCAATCAACTTCAACAAATTATAAAATGTATTTTCAAATCAATGCAATGGCTTTCAAATTTGATTTTTCGTAAAATTCCACAATTATCTCGGTTATGCTGTTTCAGGTTTTTTTAGACATGCTTGGATTTTTTTTGCCCTCATCAGAATCCCGGATTTTTTTGAAATTTTTGAAATTTGCGATATTTTTTTTGTCTATGAAAATTTCTGAGCAAATTGTACTTTCTTCATTTTTTCATAAATATCGTAGAATTCAAATGCTGAAAAACTTGTGACACCCCAATTTGTAAATGACTTTTTGGTGGTCATTAAATTTATTTGTGAAAAAAGGCTTCAAATTTTTTTTGCAGTTTCAAAACTGAAAATAAAAGTTCAAACATCTACAGTATGAATGATTTTTGCTCTTCTTTTTCAACTTGGCTAACTTGCTATCCGCCGATGATAACGATCAATTTTGGCAAATACCTACTTCTTTTCTAAAAATTAGAAAAAGAGGAGCAAAAATCATACACCCTGACTGAATACGATTTTTAGATGAGAACTTGAATGTACAAAAAGTGATCATTGACGTTATGAACCTTACCCATAAATATTTCTTTCCAGTTGGACGTCATCAATAATCAATTGTGGGATCTAAGACTTACAAAGTGCAAATCATTTCATGTGGAATTTTGAGACGTAAATAAACTTATCACCCAAAATTAATCATGGGTTGTACAGTTTTTTATATAAGTATCCCTTAGAAAGTGTCCCATTAAAAATATTTGACCAACCGAGAATATAATTAGAGATTATGTTGAATAGATACAAAGCTGCAAAAATGGAAATAAGTTGATAATAACAACATATTTATTTAAACAGAAATTTTTAACCAATCAAAATCGGAGAAAAATTCCAAAAATTAAAAAAAAATATTTAAGTCGTCACTGATGACTCATCAGCCCAAAATTTTATGCAGAAGGTATAATGTGACATTTTCCAACATTTTTACGACCTCTGACAGCCTGATGCAGAAATACAATGATGCTAATCAGCTTTTTCGAATGTCATGCAAATTTGAGATATCCCTTAATCACACTTTGTGCCAGTCTTGACCCTGATTAGCAAACGTAGTGTGTTTTCTAAGCGTTGTAGAAGTGCCGGGATTGGCGCAAAAGTGTGATAAGGCGATATACAGTATAGCCCCTTATCACAATTTTGTGCCAATCCCGGCCCTATTACAGTAGTACTACATATAAAAATATTGCATATTATTGGCAGTATATGATATACTAAAGTATATTCTAAGGAAAACAATATGTTTTTAATGTGACATCTACCACTCTTTAATCACTCTACATGAATAATATATTGTGATTAAAAGGTGGAAGATGTCATAGTGAAAAAAAAGTATTGTATTTCGGAGAATGCAGGTAAGAGAGAATTTTGCATAATTAACTCAGCTTATATCACAAACTTGTCAGGAATTCCGAATCAGCCGATTCGTATGACTGTTTCTATGCGACAACGATTATGATTTTTAGGAAAAATTATGTAAATTAACACTGATGGGTCAAGCAGAGATCGAATTTTTCCAAAAGGGTCAGGTCAGGTTGATTTGTTTGTTGAAATTTTCCGGGCCGACCCGAGCCGACGCCGACCCGAGAATTTTATCGACCGGTCGTAAAAAATTTTCGACCCGGGTCGGGTCGAAGGTCGGGAAAATTTTGTTCAAGGGAAGTGGGTTCGAGTTGAAAGGGAAATGGGCTCGATATTAAGAGGGGTGGCCTCGAGTTTAAAGAAGAGTGGGTTCGATATTAAAGGGGGAGTTGGCTCGAGTTTTAAGGGGAGTGGGCTCGAGTTTAAGGGGACTGTTAGGGACTTCTTAGAGTTGATTTCCACATACACTGGTTTGCGGGAAATTTTATTGCGCGTCTTTTGGTATAAATATTTTTTTTCAAAAATCAATATTTTTTCAAAAAAATGATAATTTAGTTCGATAAAATGATCGATTTATAATCTTAAATACATAAAAAATTATGTCATTTCAGAAAAATTTTGGCGGGTCGAAAGGTCGGCGACTTTTCGGTGCCGACCCGACCTGCGTTCCTGGTCGAAATTTCTGATCCGGCGACCCGGAAAAATCCGATTCCTGGGGTCAAGGTTGTTTGATATACTTTGGTTGACAGGTTAAGTCAAAAATCGCCCCACCAAATTTCAAAACAAAGCACGTTGTCACGTTATGAACACCAAATAGGCTGACTTGCATCACTCAGTTTATCAATATTATATTGATCAATTTACATTTACAATATAACCGTAAGATGAAAACAGCAAAAATCATCCAGCTCCAATTTTATTCATTTTCGGAGCATTTTAAGTTTCTGTACGGAAATTGACCGATAAAAAACTTTGGAAACAAGTTATGTCGAGTTTTCAAAAAAAAATAGAAATAAAAATTCTCTCCTTTGAAATTTTTTTCGAAAAATAAAAATGACAGGCTTGATGATACGGTATCATGTCCAGGATCATACCAAGATCATACATGCTAACCAGGATCATTGATACCCAAGTTCAAAAATTGTTTTTGTAATTCAGAGTGGACCTATAATATAGGTCCTATATACCCACACTTCTAACTCGTATTTTTTTCTGCCGCTAGGTGTCCCGCGCACGACTTTTGTATTATCTGAGTCTGGTGTACTGGGAGTGTGAGCGTGCTGATGTATAGCCGAAATAAAGACTATAGTTAGGTATATGGATCACCCGCCCTCAGAGTACAAATCCTTGACATATGAAAAATGCGAAATCTGAGCATTTGATTGGTTGATCCTTTCTTAATCTTACCAATAAAATCGGCCTATTCCGCAATCAAGAGTTTTGGTTGTGTGCTAATATCTTGCGTTGTTTGTATCGTTCAAATATTTGGGATTTGTACTCTGAGGGCGGGTAATCCATATACAGTATATTATTATTATATTATTATTATAATATACTGTATATATAATATTATAAAATAGCCTTGTGAAAAAATTAATAATCTTAACTTTTTATTATGAATTGAATCGATAAAACAATTTTTATTAGTGATATATTTTAACGCTGAATATAAGCTCAAGCTAAAATAATTATTATAAATAATTGACATCAATCGGTGAATCAAGATTGTTTAATCGATTCAATTCATTTCAAATAGTTAGGATTATTATTTTTTAACGAGGCTATTTTATAATATTATATTTCCTGTAAATACGTAAATTTATTTTTCATATAAATTTTTTTAATTAGAATAAGAATTAATGATATGTCAAATTTTTATCACAGAAATTTTATGCCATAGTTATTTGAATCCTAAGTTTGAACTTAAAATCTAAGATGATCTCGAACAGTTTATTAGATTTTTTGTCCACAATGATCACGAGTATACCGAATTGTCACTGACGGTATGAAACAAATTATAAAAGAAGTGATTTAAGGGTGTGGTCAATGCCCAAATTTGCTTTATAGTGTTGAAACCATGAGGGGCTTTTTAATATTTTTGTATTTGATGCACATATTGCGCGTGAAAAAGTCGGAAACTGTACGTTTCAAAGAAAAAAACTTAATTTTCATTATTGATTTGATAATAGTTTTGAATAATTATTGAAAACATCTCTCAGAATAAGAATTATTTCTGTTATTTAATTTCAAAAGTTTTTGAAAACACTGAAATACTGACTTTTAGTGATTTTGTTTTCATTACATCAATTTCAGAACTTGGTAAATGATTTTACCGATTGAACTGAAGTTAGTTATTTTTTTAATTTCTTAGCCTCATTTATTGATGATATTTGAAAGCAAATTTTTCAATTATTCGAATTCCTAAAATTGATGAGAATAGCGAAATTTAATTCAGAACAGAAACCAATTTTTTGACCTTGAACAAAATAGTAAATTTATGAAACTAGTATTCTATAATTTATTTTTCATCCAAATTCCAACGAAGAAGTTGAAATTTATTTTTAAATTTCCGATCAATTTGGGTCTTGAAATTCTAGCAGGACCGGGCTTTCATTCGGAAAATTGTCTCACAAATCTTTTTCAAAGCCGGTCGCTCACTTAAAGTTTCCTTTAAAATTAAGTAGACCCGGTTTGAACACCTCCTTAAGGGGGTGGTAATTGCATTTTAAGGGGTTTTCGATAGCCAAGTGTCGCACAAGTACAAATCGTTGGACCAATTTTTACCTCTCTATGATATATTTAAACTAAAATCTTGCATCCTTAAAAACAATCCAAATTAACGGATGGCTCGTCAAATCAGAAACGTGCTTAAAAAAGTGACGGAATTATTTTTTCAAAATGTATCTCCTCCCTGAGTAAGGTGAGTTTTTCAAAAAATTCTTTGATTTGGCTTCAGAATCACCAAAAAACTGTATTTTGCTCTAGTTAACAAAGGGTCAAAGTACTGTTTTTGGTGATTCTGAAGCCAAATCAAAAAACTTTCCAAAAACTCACCTTTGCGGTCTGCTCACGTTCTGTCCGGTTTATTTAAAACTTGAATGATTGTTGAACCTTGAAAACTCAGAGAGGAGATACATTTTGAAAAATTAATTCCGTCACGTTTGTAAGCACGTTTCTGATTGGACGAGAAAAAAAGGAAAAAAAAAAAAAAAAAAAAAAAAGGGGAAGGGGAGAAATTTTTTTGGGCCGAACAAAACCGATTAAAAATGAATTTTTTTTTTTTAGGAAAAATTATGTAAATTTAACATGATGGGTCAAGCAGAGATCGGATTTTTCAAAAAGGGTCAGGTCAGGTCATTTTTTTTTTGTTGAAATTTTTCCGGGCCGACCCGAGCCGACGCCGACCGCCGACGCCGAGATTTTATCGCCGGTCGAAAAAATTTTCGACCCGGGTCGGGTCGAAGGTCGGGAAAATTTTGTTCAAGGGAAGTGGGTTCGAGTTGAAAGGGAAATGGGCTCGATATTAAGGGGGGGTGGCCTCGAGTTTAAAGAAGAGTGGGTTCGATATTAAAGGGGGAGTTGGCTCGAGTTTTAAGGGGAGTGGGCTCGAGTTTAAGGGGACTGTTAGGGTTACTTCGTTGGAGGATTCTTAGAGTTGATTTCCACATACACTGGTTTGCGGGAAATTTTATTGCGCGTCTTTTGGTATAAATATTTTTTTTCAAAAATCAATATTTTTTCAAAAAAATGATAATTTAGTTCGATAAAATGATCGATTTATATCTAAATACATAAAAAATTATGTATTTCAGAAAAATTTTGGCGGGTCGAAAGGTCGGCGACTTTTCCGGTGCCGACCCGACCTGCGTTCCTGGTCGAAATTTCGATCCGGCGACCCAGAAAATCCGATTCCTGGGGTCAAGGTGTTTGATATACTTTGGTTGACAGGTTAAGTCAAAAATCGCCCCACCAAATTTCAACATGCACGTTTATCAATATTATATTTAATCAATTTACATTTACAATATAACCGTAAGATGAAAACAGCAAAAATCATCCAGCTCCAATTTTATTCATTTTCGGAGCATTTTAAGTTTCTGTCGGAAATTGACCGATAAAAAACTTTGGAAACAAGTTATGTCGAGTTTTCAAAAAAAAATAGAAATAAAAATTCTCTCCTTTGAAATTTTTTCGAAAATAAAAATGACAGGCTTGATGATACGTATCATGTCCAGGATCATACCAAGATCATACATGCTAACCAGGATCATTGATACCCAAGTTCAAAAATTGTTTTTGTAATTCAGAGTGGACCTATATATGGTCCTATATACACACACTTCTAACTCGTATTTTTTTCTGCCGCTAGGTGTCCCCGCACGACGTTTGTATTATATGAGTCTGGTGTACTGGGAGTGTGAGCGTGCTGATATAGCCGAATAAAGACTAAGTTAGGTATATGGATCACCCGCCCTCAGAGTACAAATCCTTGATATGAAAAATGCGAAATCTGAGCATTTGATTGGTTGATCCTTTCTTAATCTGACCAATAATAAATCGGCCTATTCCGCAATCAAGAGTTTTGGTTGTGTGCTAATATCTTGCGTTGTTTGTATCGTTCAAATATTTGGGATTTGTACTCTGAGGGCGGGTAATCCATATCAGTATATTATTATTATATTATTATTATAAATACTGTATATATAATATTATAAAAAGCCTTGTGAAAAAATTAATAATCTTAACTTTTTATTATGAATTGAATCGATAAAACAATTTTTATTAGTGATATATTTTAACGCTGAATATAAGCTCAAGCTAAAATAATTATTATAAATAATTGACATCAATCGGTGAATCAAGATTTGTTAATCGATTCAATTCATTTCAAATAGTTAGGATTATTATTTTTTAACGAGGCTATTTTATAATATTATATTTCCTGTAAATACGTAAATTTATTTTTCATATAAATTTTTTTAATTAGAATAAGAATTAATGATATGTCAAATTTTTATCATAGAAAATTTATGCCATAGTTATTTGAATCCTAAGTTTGAACTTAAAATCTAAGATGATCTCGAACAGTTTATTAGATTTTTGCCACAATGATCACGAGTATACCGAATTGTCACTGACGGTATGAAACAAATTATAAAAGAAGTGATTTAAGGGTGTGGTCAATGCCCAAATTTGCTTTATAGTGTTGAAACCATGAGGGGCTTTTTAAATATTTTGTATTTGATGCACATATTGCGCGTGAAAAAGTCGGAAACTGTACGTTTCAAGAGAAAAAATTAATTTTCATTATTGATTTGATAATAGTTTTGATATTATTGAAAACATCTCTCAGAATAAGAATTATTTCTGTTATTAATTTCAAAATTTTGAAACACTGAAAACTGACTTTTAGTGATTTTTTTCATTACATCAATTTCAGAACTTGGTAAATGATTTTACCGATTGAACTGAATTAGTTATTTTTTAATTTCTTAGCCTCATTTATTGATGATATTTGAAGCAAATTTTTCAATTAGTCGAATTCCTAAAATTGATGAGAATAGCAAAATTTAATTCAGAACAGAAACCAATTTTTTGACCTTGAACAAAATAGTAAATTTATGAACTAGTATTCTATAATTTATTTTTCATCCAAATTCCAACAAGAAGTTGAAATTATTTTTAAATTTCGATCAATTTGGGTCTTGAAATTCTAGCAGGACCGGGCTTTCATTCGGAAAATTGCTCACAAATCTTTTTCAAGCCGGTCGCTCACTTAAATTTTCCTTTAAAATTAAGTAGACCCGGTTTGAACACCTCCTTAAGGGGATTGTGGGTGCAGTAGGTATTTTCGACACGGTCTCAAATTCGGTATTATTTTTCTTGTATCCGACCATCCAGCACACGAGAAATTGATTGCAATTAAAAAAAAGTGCATACTATCGAATAACTAGTTCTAGAATATCGGATTTGCTTGCAAAAATATTTATATATTTAAAATTATAGACATAGGATAGTCTCAAATCCGAAGAATAATAATCACAGCGAAAAATAACATTAAATGGAAGTATTTCAAAATTATAATTGTTAGGATTTTTGCCCTTTTTCAATTTTTCAATTTTCATCCAAATCAATGTAATAATGGCGCGCATTAAATCAGCATGAAATAGTGATTGCGAGAATATAAAAAAAATTATTAAATTTGCTTGGTTTAAAAGTTTAATGCGATAATCGAGAAGAATTTATAAAAAAGAGAAAAGAAATCGCATGTGCCGTTCGTGAGGTATACTTTTTTTTTGTAAAATAATCTTCATTTTGCCTATATTTAACTATAGCAAGGAATTTTCAAAAATAATTTCGGCGAATTAAGATGAATTTATAAAATATGCTTAGTTTAAATTGTAGAGATTTTTTTCTGATCAATAATATCGGCATTATGTGATTTTTGGATACGTGATATGACGGTATACTTCAATGAAAGAAATACCAGCAATTAGGTTTTGTGCATTTAAAGGTTGATGTGATATATTTTCTAGAAATGAATCAGTTTTTGACTCTCAAGGTTACGGACTCAAATATACAATTAGAAAAATAAACGTTCACTCAATTCTCACAAAAGATATTTGAGTTTAAAAACGCCTTATTTTTCTCNAAGGTTACGGACTACAATATACAATTGGAAAAATAAACGTTCACTCAATTCTCACAAAAGATATTTGAGTTTTAAAAACGCCTTATTTTTCCCCAGCAAATTACTGGAAGCACCCACAATACCTTTAAGGGGGTGGTCATTGCATTTTAAGGGGTTTCGATAGCCAAGTGTCGCACAAGTTCAAATCGTTGGACCAATTTTTACCTCTCTATGATATATTTTAACAAAAATCTTGCATCCTTAAAAACAATCCAAATTAACGGATGGCTCGTCCAATCATAAACGTGCTTACAAAAGTGACAAAATTATTTTTTCAAAATGTATCTCCTCCCTGAGTTTTCAAGGTTTAACAATGATTCATGTTCTAAATTAACCGGACAGAACGTGAGCAGACCGCCAAGGTAATTTTTTCAAAAAATTCTTTGATTTGGCTTCAGAATCACCAAAAAACTGTATTTTGCTCTACTTAACAAAGGGTCAAAGTACTGTTTTTGGTGATTCTGATGCCAAATCAGGAAAATTTCCCAAAAACTCACCTTTGCGGTCTATTCACGTTCTGTCCGGTTAATTGAAAACTTGAATGATTGTTGAACCTTGAAAACTCAGAGAGGAGATACATTTTGAAAAATTAATTCCGTCACTTTTGTAAGCACGTTTCTGATTGGACAAGCCATCCGTTAATTTGGATTGTTTTTTAGGATGCAAGATTTTGGTTTACATATATCAAAGACAGGTAAAAGTTGGTCCGACGATTTGTACTTTTGCGAAAATTGGCTATGAAAAACCCTTAAAATGCGACGACCACCCCCTTAACCCCCTCACACCCAAAACCCTTGAAATTCCCCTCACACCCGAAACGCCATTCGGGGACGCCACTTTGGGCGGTTATTGCGGAGATAATAAATGCGATAAAATATTCATTATTTTTAATGACGCAAGATCAAGGATAGACTTAAATTGGAGACTTATAATTTTTTTATAATTCAAATTTTGTGTGCTCGATAAAGCAAGACAAAATAGAGGTTTAGTATCAGGTACCTCATCGGAAAACCATACATTTTTCAAAATCACATATGAATAACAAAAGATTAAATATAACACTGGCTACTCAAATATAGTTCCTAATTTAAAAAAGCTTATCTCAATCGTCTGAAAAAAAGTTTTCGTACCCCTTAGCGCCTAAATGCACGCACAAAAATCGGAAAAAGAATTAATGAAAATAGTTTTCGACTCGAACTTTAAAGGCTTATTACGCTGAATTTGGAAATTTAAAAGTAAATTATTTTCAAATTATTGAGATCAAGGTCAGACGTAAATTTTTAACATTTAATTTTTTCAAAAATTTAATTATCTTTGGTCAATATAAGCCGAAAAAATGAAGTTAAAGTTTTAACAAACAAAAAAGATTTATTCCAGAGTGATATGCAAATTATAAATAAATAACTCAAACTTTAGCTTTCTGAATATTTTCTATAAGTGAAAATATCTCTATCCATTAGCATATAACATGGTAATTCCTATTTTTCTGTATCAAAAAAGTACATTTCAAAAATCGGTAAAAAAGTATTTTTGAGGATAAAAATAAATGTATTTGATCAAGATGTCAAGCAACCATGTTAATCAAGCTTCAGCTAGATTTTGCAGCAGCTTGACAAGACTTTGATCGTCGTATTTTGTCTAGATGGCGTAAAAGACAATTTTTTATAAATCTCATTTATGCATCCGACAGAAATCATAATTAAAAAACATGAAATTAAAATTTTGAAAATGCCTTATTATAACGAACAAGATCTTGAAAATTTTGTTGACTACTTAGATAATGATACACAGACTGAGGATCTTAGTGATTCTGAAGATGAAATTGAATTGAATGACGAGGCAATGATCAAAATGTTAAATTCGTTGAAGAAACTAGAGAAATAAGGAATGTTTGTTTACTTTAAGGTTTTCAAAAAACCGGTCTTATGTTTAAAAATGTGCTCTTTGTCGCTTCGTATCCAATTTAATTAAAAAATCAAACTTATTTTTTCAAAATATAATAATTTGCAAAAACTAGAGTTTTTTATTTCTTCGAGTTTTTAGAGAAATCACTTGAGAAAAAATAAAACTCTCAATAAAGACCAGAAAAAAATTAATAATACCAGGAGTAGCCTCAGGTAGTTTCCTAAATCTGAGTCTCCTCAGAATTTTAATTTTATGTGTTGTATTTACGCTAGGATTTTTTTACGAAAATTGGGCGAAAATCATAAAAAAAGTAGGAAAAAATATCTTTCGAACTGCTAGTTGTATCAAATTTTCTATCCCATTTCGAGAAAGAAAATTGCGAACTCTATGACACATTATCATGGAAAGTCTGTGGATTAATTATTTCTATCTCGTTTAAAAGATTTAGAAAATCTCGCGTCCCCGAATGCCGTTTGGGTGTGAGGGGGTTAAGGGAGTAGCGGTCGTACTCTTTTTAGAGTACTTTGTCAAAATAGCATCACATTGCTAGGAAACACTCAGAAAGCATAAACTAAATAAGAAAACAAAAAAAACTAAAAAATTCGAAATTTTCTGAGGTATTTTTTTGGAAGACATTGAAACCTTATTTTTGACCAGAAAAACTCAAATATAAAAAAGGTGTCACGGATTTTTCTCTCGGCATTACCCAAGCTTAAATTTGATAGTACTGTCGACTAAATTCGACGACTTTAATTTTCCGAGTTTTCACTTTCGGTTTACTCAAATGCGATTTTCTAGAATTGAACAAATTTCTTTGAAAAACTAAGGCCCCTTTCTTAATTGCAACATATTTCGTCTTCTTTTTTCAGATTCATACTGTATTCTGAAATAGAACCTAGGATGAGTAGTTCTTTGAAGAGCGAAAACATTGGAATAAGGCGGATTTTGGGAGTTCTAGAAAATACTTGTCCGAAATTCGATAATCTAATGCCTCAATGTTACGAGCATTATTGTTACTGTGGTTCATGCCAAGTTTTAGTGGAATCGTATGCGAGCTCTAGGCGGAGTGGCACTTCGAAATTTGATTGAACGTTCTAGAGCTCACCGCATGGTGGTCACCAGTGCCGGTCAAACAATATTGTCATGTATTATTTTTGTAGATACGGGATAGATCTACCCAATGGTTAGTCACAAAAGTTTCAAAACTGTCTTATATTCTTATAAAGTGGAGTACAAAAATACATGTCAACGACCGCTACCCCCTTAAAAATAGTCTTAACGTTATCAAAACCGATCTGACGTTTCCATATCTTTAATTAAAAACTATGCTTGACTTAACTAATTCCAAATAAGAATTTACTGTAACTCTGCAGTTAAGCGTATTTTGACACATTTGATATAACTTGAGGAGAATGAACAGTTTATTTTATATTTTCGTGAGAGGTTTTAGGCATAAAATATTTTTAATAAGACAGTCATTTGTGCGCATTTTTTCAATTAGAGACCCAGAAAGCTGATTTGTTGAGAATAAAATTCTGTTATGAAATAGAAAGATAGGGAAAACTTGAATTCAATCAAGTATCACGGGTTTTTCTGGCATTAACTTTTGGGCTTTCCAAAAAGTCGAATCAACGAAGATTATTGATGAGTATTTCCCAAAATCTACCTGTAAAAATTACATTTATCCTTTTGCCAACCTGAGTCTATCTTGAAAATGCTTGTTACCTCTATAGGCTATGGTGCATAGCCTATGGCGCGTGTTTGAATCCCACTTATATTGTCTCTGTGATTGTCTTGACTATGATAATAGGCAAGAGTGCTTGATAGTGGGACCCTCAAAATTGATCGGTGTGTAATCACTCACGCAATCACTGAGACAATCGATTAGACGACATCAATGGGATTCGAACACGCGCTTTAGTGAAAGCAAGCATTTTTAAGATGGACTTAGGTTGGGAAAACGGTATACAGCGGGATCAGGTGTAGAGGGGCGACCCACACACAAACATCAGTGAGCTCTCGCAAAAACCAATGCATCTGATGGTTAAAATTTTTTTTCTCAGACGTTGGGCGTATAAGTGAAGGCATTCAAAAGATTCCTGGACGAAAATAAATATTAAAAAAATGAGTTATATACTATAACTCATTTTTTCAAATTTCATTTTCGTATAACTTATAGTGAGAGTTCCGACCGATGAAATAAAAACTGATAAAATTTGTTTTTGATTCCAACACAAAATTATAAATAAGAATCAAACGGAAAAAAATTTAGAAGAAAACGAGAGAATTTAAAGGGGGATCTTGAGGTTTTAATGTTAACGCTATAATTAGTCTAGACCAGGCTTCAAGAAAATAAGAAAAGAAATGGAGAAGGAAACGAAAGGGAGGGTAGGGAAGGGAAAAAGCGAATAATACACTGTTATTATCAACGAACACCACCTTAAAGTGTCATTTTTCCAATCTAAGATCATTCTCATTGTTAAAATAAGGTTATTTGAAACGAGAAGAAGACATTTCATGAGAGCGCGAGGTTTTCAATATTTCATACTTTTTTTTGACTTTAATTTATCTAATTAAATATGCTCAGTGTAATGTTGAAACATAAGGCTAGTGATTAAACATTACAATAACCATATTTTTATTCATTTTTGTAATCAAGTTTTATCAAAAAAAACCAGACGTTATATGCATTTTTAAATGCTCATACTGACAATTTGGGTCTATAGCACAAAAAATATATGATTCTTTGGTAGATACCCGTCAGAAAATTATACCGTCTGATTTTTGGAACAATTATTTTACAACCACTACCACCTATTTTTGGTGTTGATTGAAAATATACACCGGAATGATCAATATGTTTTTTCACCTCCTCAAGCATCAAGGCCATTTTATGGCTCGCCTTTGAACTCATATTATGGAAAAATAAGAAGTGTTAGCGACTTAAGTATTGTCAAGTCATCCAGATTGAAAATAAACTTAAATTTTATATAATTATATTAAGACAAATAAAATGTTCAGCACTTTATTTTCACTGAAGAAAGGTGAATTATTTTGGAATGCTAAAGTTTTCAGAAATTTGTGATTTCAAAAGATTTTACTCTCGAAGAAATAAAAAGTCAGTAAGATCGCAAATTTTATGGGCGATTTGAACCTTGAACCTATATTTCAATTATTTTTGTCATTGCCGGTATTTTCAAAAAATCAAAGCGAATTTTATTGCTCTGTGCCTAGAAGGGTTAAATTAATGTGAAATCAGTAATCGTGGTCAACAACTGATAAAAATAATCGATGATTTTAACTGCAATTTTAATAATGCAATTTTGAATAAGCATTTTATCAACAGACTTACGACCAGCTCAAATTAGTTTTGGGGTTGACTTTGAGAATTTATTATTAAATTAACCGTTCCGTGATTATTTTTAATGACGTTAAAATCCTGAGTTCTGATTAGAAAAACTCTCTGCAGCGCAGACCGGTCATAATCAAACGGCTTACCGACCTAGATTATCTATTAGAAAGAGAGTTAGCATCGATTTCTTAAACTTATTTTTCAAAATATTTTGACTTTCAGAATGCAAGCTTTATTACGTTAATCGAACAGATACACATTGGTTCTGGCCTTGAGAAAACAAAATAATTAAAACTTTCGTTTATAAAAGAAATGTTCTCCACAATTGTTCAAAGATATCTAGGTAAGTAAGTTTTGTTCTTAAATTTTGTCACTCAGTTTGTTCTTAAATTTGACCGCTGTGAGCTCCATGAGCAAAAAAACATAATTTTATATTTCGGCGCTAGAGAGTATTCGAGAGCTTAATTCAAAAATGTTCTGCTTCCTAATTTTTTCAAAGTCCTTGATCTGTTAATCAGAAGTCTCAAAATCTTACGAAAATTCAGGGAGGAAATAAAAGTTTGAAAAGCGTCATTTTTTATCTTTTAATAGGCCCAAAATTCACAATGACCAATTTTTACTAGCGTTAATCAAACAGAGCGAAAAATTGTCTGAGATTTTACAAAACGCTATATTTGTTTTTTCATCGTTGTGTTACTCTTCAATTTTAACAATTTCCTGAACTGGATAATTAAAACTTGAAGACATCTGATTTACGTAAGCATACTTTTGAAGAACATTTTTTTCGAAATTTCTCTCGGATTCTTAAAAAAATCAAACTTCGAATTTTTAGTCGAAAATTTCGAATGTAAATCTCAAAAAATGCTCAAGATAAAGTTGAAAATTTGTATAAGCTAGATCTTTTTAATTTTAACTCACTTTCTTAGTTTTAATAAAAGAAAAACTAATAATTGATAAGCTTTCGATTTATTACAATCATTTTCAAATCAGAACTTTTTCGTACTGAGAATATTTTCGCAGACTGGGTCGGAGTAATTTCGCAGTAGTAGGCCTCGAGTGATTTAATTTGCAAATCACTCGAAGCCTACTACTGCGAAAATACTCCCACCCAATCTGCGAAAATATTCTTAGTACGAAAAAGTTCTGATTTGAAAACAATTGTTATAAATCGAAAGCTTATCAATTATTATTTTTTTTTAAATGCACATATAACATATCTCGAAACCAAAAAGAACATTCAAATGAAAGAAGACAGTTCCCAAGTGTAAAATAATTTATGAAATTCCTTGATATGGCCTACCACTGCTGCAGCTTATTTAAAATTATCTGCAAATTTTAAAATTAAACTTAGGAGGAAGTTTCACCACTTTTGTTTGAGGTGCAGAAACCCTACTTTTTGTTGAAAAATTGCAAGATTCAACTTCAAATGAAAAAACCTAACGTTCAAAAATCTTATCACAAATTTCCGGCAGGTGAAAGGACATAGTATTGCCAAATTAAATTGCTTGTAGATAACCATTATCACACAACAATAATTATACACGCTGTTTCTGCTATTTTTCCAAACAGTTGATTATTTTTGATATAGTCAAGTCGATTTTTTAATGCTGAGTTAAATTTTTGTGACGAATATTCTTTTTCCAACCTAAGTCCATCTTGAACATGCTTACTATCTTAAATAGCGCGTGTTAAAATCTCACCAATGTTGTCTCAGTGATTAACCGGGAGTGACCGCGGAAGCTTTTTCTCGAGATCCATACATGGTTGAAATTAAATTTTTGTTGCATTCAAAATTTTCTTATTGGCTTGCTTCCGAAAAAATTAAAAAAAATTTGGATTTGCCGGAAAATAAAGTTCCAAAATTTGGATTTTTCCCAAGATCGATGACCTGTATTTTACTTAAACCAGTTAGCCTGCAAATTAATCTTGCAGACCAATCAAAACAAAGTTTCAAAATATTTTTAAGATGGTGAAATGGTCAAAATTTTGTGAAACCTAAACTTTACACCTGGGCATCAAAAACTAAATAAGATATCGAGAAAAAACGCCATATTATTTCTTCGGTATCGATTGCGAAAAAAAGCTTTTTCTGTCAAAATTTTTGCTACTAGTGCTTCAAATAAGTTTAACAAAACACTGAAAATACCAAAATCGGTAAATTCAACGTTTAAATTACATCGATTTTGAGCAAATAGACCAAAAACTGAAATTCTAACCCAATATTTTCTCTAAAACCCCAATATAAGTGAGCATACGAAAAATTAAAAATATTCGATATCTCCTCGTTGAAGATGTTTAAAAAACAGTGAAACGCGTCGGTTACTGCCTTAAGTATGATTAAAGGCAAGGGTGCTTGATATCAGGACCGCCAAAGCTGATCGGTGTGTTATCAATTAAGCAATCACTAAGACAACATAAGCGGGATTCGAACACGCGCTATAGAGATAGTAAGCATTTTAATACGTATTTTGGTTTTGAAAGGGTATACAAGTGGATGGCTTACTTTGATCATTGAGGAAGTGGATGTCGCTAATTTGAGCCTCTTCCAAGGTCATTTCCCACAACACTAGCAGAGGTGATATTCCAAGGTAACTAACAAAACCAACCTTCGCGGTAATTGCAAACTTAACAGTAATATGATACAATCCCACCTACGTCGACACCTACGCTTTTCTAAAAGCGGGTCTTAAAAGGAACCCGCATTGTACCAACTCTTCAATTTCATCATTTTTTATTATTTTTTTGTATGAGGCTCCGAAGAAGCCTAACAAATAATGCAAAATTGCTTTTGTTTCAAAATTGTGCTTTCGGCGGACAAAAACGCAAAAAAACTTAGAATTAAAATTTTGAAATGATCAGTTTGGGCGGCTCAGGCAAAATGTATCTTCTCCACCAGTTTGAGAGATATAGTTTCGAATCATAGTGCATCTGAAAGCACAGGACTTGTATTACAATGCATTAGAGAGTTTTTTTTTTGAAATTTTGATTCGGCATTGCTTGGGAGCCATGTCTGTAAAATATAGGCAAATCTCTAATACTAAAACTCAAAATATCCTTTAATCTATCAACCTTTATTCGACCACAGTTAAAGTCCTAATGAGCAGAAATGTTTCAGGGAGAAACTGGTTCGGTGTTGAGTGTCTATGACAGAAGATTGTTGTTAAAAACAATCTTCTGTCATGACAAGAGAAGGTAAATGACACAGATTGCTTCTCATGCAATCTTATGTCATTCACATTCCTCTGACATCCACANCTCATACTGCATCTGAAAGCACAGGCCTTGTTTGACAAAACATTAAAGAGTTTTTTTCGAAATTTTGATTTGGCGTTTCTTGAGGGCCATGTCAAGTTTTCATTGTGAGCCTTAATTTTTGACAAAATTTAGAAACCAGAAAATATGCTTCAAAATAATTTTTTCCGTGAAAACAAACACTTTTGAGGATTTTGGTGCAATTTTTAACTCGGTAGCGTCAAAAGAAACCAAATTAGCGCACTTTCAATTTTAATCATAAATTAATCAATAATTTTAGTTTTTGTTTTTTTGCTTTTTTGGCCGCCAAAAGCAAAATTCCGAGTTAAGGACAATAATACATTATAAGCGAGGCTTCTTTGAAGCCACACACAAAAAAATAATGAAAAATTGTGAAAATTGACGGAGAAAATGCCTATTGAGCGATTTTTTAGGAGGTTTCTTGAAAGCGTAGGTGTCGGCGTAGGTGGGATTGTATCAAATTACTGTTAAATCACAATTCAGCGCGAAGAAATGTTCTTCATGATGCAAAATTTTTTAGGATATCAGCTCTGCCAGTTTATCCAAAAATACCTTCGTAAAGTGTCAAAACCAGCGACACCCACACCCTTAATTCACTAATCTAAATTCACATGCTGCTAATTTAATTTTCAGCCAAAAATCAAGTTGTTTTCAATTTTTTGACTTCGAAAGCTTGTTAGAAAAAATTAAACAAGATAAGCAAAAATATCTTTTAAACTGGCATGAAGGTTACAAATTTATTCGTTGGTTACCAAAGTTTGGTAGGACACGGTTCAATTCAAAAAAGTTTTTTTTTTCAGTTAATTTAACGCATATACGATAGGGTTAGGGTGGCCACGGACTTTTTTTCTTTTTGGCATAACTTCCTGAAAACTTAGGTCTATGTGTCATTTTTTGTCAATTAAAATCATAGGGTACCATCGTGTTACAAATACCTCAGCTTAAACTTTTTATTTTAGCGTGACCTGCGATCCTGGATTCCGGATAAAAATTATTTTTCAAGAATTTAATCTTCCAGCTAATCTTGATTGCAAGCAACTATTTCTGAATATTGCTGAAGCAGATAGTACAGGACACGGTAAAAGTTTTACAGCCGATAAGACATTTGTATTGCCGATAAGACATATTGCTTTAGCTAAAACAAATAAAAATAATGAAGTTTAGGAGGTACTGGTCGCATTAAGAGACTTATAGATAAAATTTCCTCATTATTTTTGAAACATTTGTATCTTAAAATATCAAGTCAGGTTAACACAACTTAAAAATTATTAGAAACATTTGCCATATTATTAAATTTTGTACATCCTGAAAACTTACCATTAAATTTACGAACTTACTTACAGTTGAGGTTAAGGGGATGGTGGTTCCTTCATTTTCTGCAGTTATTATGTAATAAAAATGCACCAAATCGATTGTAATTCATTTAAATAAGCAAATTAACCCGAAAAATTTTTTTTCGAAATTTTGGGAATTTTTCAAATTTTTCTAAGTATTTTTATCTACAAAGTCGATTAACTTTTAAATTTTTTTGAAACTTTGTAATATAATTTACAGTTATGAAGACAGTGAAACAAGAGCTTTAGCTTGAGCCAACTTTCGATTTCATCCGACAAAAATTTTTTACTTCCGGTCTACTCAAGTGACAAATTCTACTAAGTTTTACGCCCTGTAATCAAAAATTTCAAACCTACAATTTGTTTGGGTTTTCATTATCTTACTTTCACAATAATTAAAAATGCAAAATAATTAAATACCAGGGAGAAGATAGGTTTACAAGGACGAAAATGGTCAAAATCGGCGGTTTTCAGGCATTTTAGAACATGTATGACGAATTTGAGAAAACCTAAAGCTAGAATCTTTAAGTTTACTAAGTTCCTATATCTGTGGTGTATATCAAAGCTTTTGATTAAAAAACCAGGATGAGATAGGTTTTGAAACATGGAAAGTGTGCCGTGTTACAGACATGGTACAACGAGTGTAAGGCCGAAAAAAAATATTTCGTCAGTCTGATTTTTGAGATTTAGGTGAGATCTACAATATTGTATGTTCAGAACTACTGAGATATTTTCCTATTTCGCGCATGATCACCTTGAATATGTCAAATTAGGAACCACCATCCCCTTAAATGACTCGTCAAAACGAGGTCTTTCTTACATTGGTTAACTCGTCAATCAATTAGCGCGTCTGATTTTTTCTAGCCTTTTGATGAAGTAAAAAAATAATGTCTTTTAGAGTCAATTTGACTTTCATTGTTTTTCTTTGATTTCGCACATATTCGGTCATCAGAAATCAAATGTTATGTTTTGAATGAACGCTTAATTATAAACGCTTATCAAGCGCGCTCATTGGTAAACCTTTTGCCCTCTTTTTTAACTCATAATTTCAAAATGATACCTTCTACCAATTTCAATCAACTCTACGGTAGTGAAGTTAACTACAGTTTGTTATTTTTTCAACCAACAAAATTATATACTGCACCTCCTTAGTGGCCAGTCGACGCCTCTTGAACCTCCGGTGGTATATTGGTTAACTTTTATAACGCTGAATTTTCAAAAAACTCAGTTAAGTTTAAAATTTTGTTAATATGAGGAAAAGCGATGCGTTTATCATCACATCTGCGTAACCAAAAATTAGAACCGTTAAAAGTTATGAATAAAGGTGATAACCGAATCTGTGGAAATTATCCTCCTGTGTTTATTTCAAAAACCAATCACATCTCACTTTTCCTACGATCGGATTCTGATCCGAAAAGAGACTCAGTCAAAAATTTTGTGCTGAGAATGGAGAAAACCAGGGGTAAATATGTAGAAAAAATTGGTTAAGGGGCAGGAATCGGTGCACACCGAGGTGTCTAAGTATGCTCGTGCTTCATGTTCGAGTTATTCCTTTGTCCATGTGTGATATCTTCGAGAAATGGTGTCAAAAAACTAGCATCATTTATAGTTTGTTCTGCTATGAAGAATTTCGAGGCTTTCCATTTTTATGATATCTTTAATATTTAGTACAAATTTATATGAAATTTTTCTGTTCTCTAAACAAGGGATCGGCATGAAGAAATAAAAAATCGTATTGGATCGAGGAAGGGTGAAATAAAAACTATATAATATACGATCCGATCCAATACAGTTAAAATTTTACCCCCTCCGATACGATCCGATTTAATATAGTCTATATTGGATCGGATCGTATCGGAGGGGGTAAAATTTTAACTGTATTGGATCGGATCGTATCGAAGGGGGGTACATTCAACTGGTATTGATGAGATGTAATCGGTACCGATACGATCCGATCCAATAAGATTTTTCGCTCACATATCGTTGTAAATAATCGATTAATTTTCATAGAAATAAGATTTTTAAAATTGAATTAGTTGTCACTTTGTTGCGCGGAAGGTCACTTTGAAAAATATCATAAAAATAAATCTATATGATGTTACATTCGATATGAAAAGGATGTGACCAAAATTAGGCTTGCCAAAGCTTTTTTCAAAAATACATCGAAAGTCCTGAAATTTTAACAAAAATTTGGCCGCTAGCTAGACAAGAAAAATCGAAATGAAAATTATTTATTTTAATCTCCGGGTGTCCAAAAACAGTATTTTCATCTAAATCAGTCGGAATAATGGCGATTTCATTTATTTTCTGATATGTTAATAATATTTACACGACGCTTCGATTTGACATCTCAGAATTCGGTGCAATCGAAAATTTTGCCCTGTAATGACCGTTCAAAGTTCATAGCAAATTTCAGGGTCATCGCATTGCCTCGAAAATACCACCAAAATGATCCTTAGGGTCGACTTTCTTATGAAAATATTGGCAACTTTAAGTCAATTATGATCAGAAAAGTCCCTAAAGAGCAAAAGTCAAACTTCAGCTCTATTTCAAAGTTTTGCCGTTTACCGCTGTTATGTTCAAAATGAACTCAAGGTTGCTAATATTTTCATCGAAAAGTCGATCCCAAGGATAATTTTGATCGTACTTTCGACCCAATGTGATGACCTTGAAATTGATCTCAACTTTGTTCGAGGTCAATTTCAGGATCATCACATTGTCTGGAACTTACCATAAAAATGATCTTCGGAGTCGATTTGCTCTTTACCGCTTTTATATTGATGTTGCTGATATTTCAAACTGAAAAAGAAAATAATTTTAGCACTTGAAACTATGTGAACACAAGTGACAAAGAGTATTAAATTAATCTATTGTAAACCGATCGACTGACCCCTTAATTTTGATCATATTGGATCGGATCGACTGCCCCAAAATTTTAATCATATTGGATCGGATCGGAAAAAAACGATACGATCCAATCCGATCCAATAATTCCAATACATCCAATTCAGTTTTGCCGATCCCTGCTCTAAACCACCATTTCTTCAAGAAATACGAAAACATTTGAATAGAGCTAAATAAATAAAAAAATCTGTCTAACACATGTTTCAGAAAATAAGATATTCCAAAGTAGGAGATCCTTAAATTTAAATCTGTCGAAAACGATCGCCCGCGATGTTGGATACATCTGCTGAAGTTAGGAGCTCTTGCGTGCCATTTTTACTGTGTTGAAGTTTCGAGCCGTAGTCAAATAGCAGTTTTTGAGGGGGGCAGGAACGGTTGGGCTGATCCGCCCCAATCAGTCTAAACCCAAATTGGTGAAAATATAAATTATTTGTCGAAAGGTGAAAATTAACCAATTAAATTTGAACAACATTGAGGTAACTTTAAACGTCATCAGTAGGATGGCCGGGAAAATTAAAAAAACAAAAGTCTTGAAAGTTGGCTGATAGATATATCGATTACGGGATCCTCCCGCGGGAGCCCTCGCACATATAAGCGACTTTTCAATCCAATTTTTATATACAGTATTTTATTGTACAGCATGTCACATTTTTGCTTCATTTCTTGAAGGTGCTTGCCAAATTAAAACGTTTTGATTAGTGGACAGTAAATTGTGCAAAAATCAAGAACGGAAGAAAAATGTGACACCTGTAATTCGGCTTTTGAAAACGACTCATCCGATTAAGTTCTTAGATAGCTCAAACTAAGCACAAATATTAAGTGAATAAAATTGGTCCGAATTGGACTATTTTTTTTCTGAGATTTCTGAAATTGTTTAATTATCAGTTTTTGTCAAAAAAATGGAAACAATGGTCTGATTCGGACAATTATTTTCCAACTTAATTTCTTTGAATAGTTGTGCTCAGTTTGAGGTATCTAAGAACTCAATTGGATGAGTCGTTTTCAAAAGCCGAATTATATTAAAATGTTGGCTTAAAAGTGGCTGGTTTGTGCGAGCAGGCCCCGTAATCAATAAATATTTATTTTCAACTCCGTGGTCTCCATTAACGGTCCACCTGACGCATTCAACAGTACGTCGATTTCGGCAAAATTAGATCGGATTGTATCGAAATTATCGGATGTGATCATTTTTTCCGATTCAACCTAATATGGTCGACCTGATATCCATCATGATGCCCGAGTTACTTAAATCTCTCATTTGCCTTTTAAAAGAATAGGGAATAAAAAAATTAAGTCACTCAGACATCATGATCGATATAGTCGTAATTGTGGTATCAGTCACTAATCATTAGTTGATCCGACCCGATTGCAATGGATAAATCAATCGATCCGATATTATTTTTATTTTCCTTATGCCTAATAGGCATTGCCTATGCCTGTGCTTCGGTACAGTCGGTGAAATTTCTCGGCCACCCTTATGAGTCATAATTTATGACGCATAATCATGTCGATTTTAAGACCAATTTGGGTAGACTCAGCACGAGCGTATGTCATTTACCAAAATTGATCCAAATAAAAAAAAATAATTCAGACCAATTTGGGTACATGAAGCATGAGCGCGCTTAGTGTACCCGCCTAGGCAATGAATGCTGAAAAAAATCATTTTTTTAACAAGCATGAGGGTCGGTTGATTTGATTCGTGTCCTAGGGTTACGGCTATTCGGTAGCCTGTTTACCGAATAGCCTTACGGCTTTGAAAATGGTCCAAATTGATTTGAAATGATAATCAAGTGTACTACCGACCAAATTATCAAAAAAAATTTTTTCGAAATTTCCGTGTTTTTCGATTTTCTTCTCAGTATTTTTTTCAAAATGAAGTTCAAAAATAACGTTTGCTTTAATTTAACCACTAAAACCTGAAAATTTCACCTTGACGTCAGCTAACTTTCTGATCAGTGTTTTCGTGGCTTTCTTTTGATACTACTTTCGAAAAAATCAAAACACATTTTTTTTGGGAAATTTTTTTACTTGACGTTCAAAAATTTATATTTTGAGTTTGGGGTCGAAATTTGAAAAAAACGCTTCTGGAGGAGTTTTTATTTGTTCTGTGCTAGTGTTTGCTCGAACTTCGAGTGGAGTTCCAAAATATAACTTAGGAGGAGATAGATTTTTGTAAAAAATGCGCTAAAATCGCAAAAAATCGCGTAGTTTTCTGCGATTTCTAGAAGAAACTGAAGTGATTTTTGAAAAAACGTTCTAGAGGACTTAGTGTGTATAAGTCATGAACGGGATATGTTATAATTTCAGCTGCTTTACTTAAATAAACCCTGGGAAGGAATAGATTTTGAAAATTGCTGGTCAGGGACACCTTGTACTGGTAACGTATCTCAGAGTGTATCGGAAACAAAAGTCATTAGACCAAATGGTTTGACAAGTTAGGCGGTAGTCTACAACATGGCTAATCTTAATTGTTCCATATTTTCTCGGGTAGGCTGATTTCTCATCCGGAAAAATCAATTCCAGCGACCAGTACCCCCTTAAGGGGGTTGTCCATGTTGGAAAGGCTTTTTCGACGGCTCATAACTTTTTATTCCTTCATAACAATCTTATAAAATCTCAGGAATAGTAGTTCGTAATTTTTGGGACACATTTTACTTCTGACTTTTTTCATAGCATGTTCAACCAACCGGTAAATTGAGTTAACCGCGAGCCCCATTTTTATTTTGAAAGTCCTATTTCTTTTTCGCCTTATTTCTAAACAACGTCATTTCCGGAATGTAACAAGCCTAAGGGGTGGTGAGCAAGATGTTGCAAGCATTTTTCAAATTACGCTGAAATCGACAAAAAAGTGCGCAAAATCGAAAATTTTGAATATGAAAGTGAGAATTAGACAATTTAAATGCCACAAAAAGATTCCTTGGGTATGATTTGCTAGACACGCTATTAACAACTATCGTCTGATTTTGAATACAGCGGATTCTAGAAAAAAAAAATTTTCATCAAAAATTATTTTTTTGATCTCTAGCACTGTTTCTGTTCAAAATCAGACCATAGTTGCTAATATCGTTTTCAGCAAACCGTACCCAATGAATCTTTTGGTTGCATTAAAATTGTCTAATTCTCATTTTCATATCCAAAATTTTCGATTTCGCGCACTTTTTGTCGATTTACAGCGAAATTCAAAAATGCCTGCAAAATTTTGCTCACCACCCCTTGGGCTTGTTAAATTCCGAAAATGATTTGCTAGCGGTTAATTCAATTTACCGGTTGGTCGAACATGCTATGAAAAAAGTCAGAAAAAAATGTGTTCCAGAAATTACGAACTACTATTCCTGAGATTTTTATAGGATTGTTATGAAGGAATAAAAAGTTATGAGCCTTCGAAAAAGCCTTTCCAGCATGGAAAACCCCCTTAAACGATGACCCCCAGAAGAAGGTCCAAATCACATAAACTACCCCTTAGCCTAACGGCCTTAGGCCATCATCTTCGTAGTTCCGTGATAGACTGATTTTAAGCATACAATAATTGTATTACAATAATTGTATTACAATTCTTTGTATTTTCATGTGTTAAAAATATTTTTAAGAATCTGCAACAAGATTTACTCCTGGACAGTGGGCTGGTAAATCTGAGCCACTTGCAAAACCCGCTACTTCTTACAATGCAAATTACCAAGGTGCTATGCATAATCATAATATTCGTCATGGTACTCCTCTGAGAATTCTAACTCCCAGACAACAAACTAACCAGGCAGCGCAACAAAATTACCCACGACCACAAGGGCAAAACAATATGGTCGAGAAAAATAATTTGATTGGCCAAATTTCATCTTTTGGGCCATTGAATTCGCCGTCAAAACAAATAAATTCAATTCAAGCTGTGCACTCATATCAGCCTGTAAAACCTATTCAAGCTCAGCCAGGAACTTATGAGGTTGACTCTTCCAATAATTATTATGAAAATTATGACTGGAACAAACTTGAAAATGACAAAGAGCCTAAAAATGCAGCATGGGCAATTCCAATTGGCTTGTTATTTTTAGTTATTATGCTCTCAGCAGCATTATTTTTAACGAAAAAGTATTTGATAACAGGAGAGATTGACGAAGATGAAAGAAAATAATTCAAAAAATTGATAATTCAAAAAATTTGTAATATCATTGAAATTATTTCAACTAAAAAATAGGAAAACCTTTCACAGGGGGATGCCAGATATCGCGGGCCCAATATTGGCGTATGTGTCGATTTCGCCGAAGAAAACCTACGCAATTCAACGATTTTTATCCAAATTCCTGCAAGTGCCTATATCGTCGAAAAAGCTGATATTCCCGAAATTGCGTAGGTTGGTTTCTCGAATCGAAATTTTTGATTTTGTTTGATTTGTAGTTCTACACATTTTGGTATTTAAATTCTCTGGAATTTTGGTAATTTAATTCTCTAGAATCTATTGTAAAACTTTTTATAAATTTAAAAAACTATTCAAATTATTCAAACTATTCGAATAACTATTCACATTACTCGAAATCCCCAAAATCTCAGCTAAATTGGAGCAAGTTTAGATGTCATTTCCAATTCTGAGAATGTTGAACACCGTGTGACGTCACTTCGAACATCCACGCGTTTTCATTTGTCCCCATATCGCCAAAACTGCCAATAGCGTCGAAATTGCCCAATATCATCAGAATTTTTTAGAAATTTTGGCCCCGGAAATCTTGGCCTCCCGCTGTACAACCCTTAAGGGAGTCGGTGCATTTTGACAGATACGGATATGGGCTCTTGATGAAAAACTTTTTACTATGTTTAAATATTCTTCTCAATATACCACCAAAGTGATGTTTCATACTCCAGGCAACTTTTGTCACTACAGAATTTTTGAATTTCTGGTTTTTAAGAAAATTTTGAGTTCGAATTAAATTTTTCGAATTCGACAAACTATGATAAATTTTTGAAAACACTTCCGAACATTGTGAAAAAATGCCTTATTTTTTCTTAAAATTTTTTGAAATTATTTTTATGAAATCAACGAAAAAAACTCTTCAAAATGGTGACTTTAACTTTTCGCGTTGGTGACCACATATTTTTGATATGATATTTAAAAAATTATATGACATTTTTTTGGGATTTTCGGTCGAACCTATTTGAAAATATATCGAAAATTTTCCCCATTTCTTGTTCGAAATTTTTCAAACTAATTTTTCTGGAATCCTAAGCGGAAAATATTGGGAATAGCTACTTAAACTATATTTAAATATGTCTTCATTTTGTTTCTTCGCTCTTGTTAATACTCTGAATGATACTTTTTTAAACTAAACTACGGATCGCCAGAAATACTCCAAGGCCCTCATTAGCCGGAATTAACAAAATTTAATCCCACTCAAACTTGCCGAATTGATAAGTCGACTCATCCACCGTTTGCAATTTATTTTATTTAACTCATGTAGAAAATATTTCTTTCGATGGGGTGGTTAAATTTCGGTTTTTCCGTCTTTTTTCACAAATTTAAATTTTCCATTTAGACGTAGAAATCGATAAAATAAAATTTAATAAATCCGAGTCGGTGGTCGAAAGCGTATTTTAGGGCTTCTTAGTAAAATAATTTATTTTACTGTTATTTAGAGAACCCTGGAGGAAAAGCGCGTTTTTTGAGTGTTTTTTCAAAAGACGATTTATAAGTAAAATAATCAATCTTAAGAAATTCAGATTAAACAAGTAAGCTAAAATGGCAACTTGCGTTCGCAAAAGTTGTATTCGAAATTTGAAGTGGCAAGGAGAAGGTTTCCATCAGACAGAAAAATTAAATAAAGTGCAAATCTGTCAAAATGCACCGACCCCTTAATAAGTTTTGATAAAATTGTTCTTTCGTTTATTATTCTGGATGGTCCGTTTGTCATAAGCAACTCTTTCAAGAAGAAATAAACTATAATATTTTTATTCAAGAACCCACTTGAGATCAAAATTTTGCAACAGAAAACCGACTGCTATCGTTCTTTATCTCTCTGTGACGATAAATCTTATTTGAACTTTTTTCGAGTGTTTTTGTAGTATTCTTTTAATCTTCTAACATTCAACTATTTTTAAAGCTTTATTCAAACACTCTGTCTGCCTTTTAAGCTTTTGTTAAATTTGTACAGTTAATAAACTTCGAAAACTTTAATCAGAAATCAAGTCGTTTAAATTCAAAATAGTTTCGCAAACTGTGGTTTGATAAATGTAAAAACCTCTTTAGTATTTTGGAGATGGCAGATTTGTTTAGTAAAACGTTGAATTTTCTAGACTTTTTATTCCACTAACCTGCTGTCCATACAGCGGGTGACCTGTTAACCTTGTGAAATGCTTAGGCATTAATTTCACTCAGTTTATTGCAAATTAACGACAAAAGTCTAATTCATAAATCGTAACCAAATCTGTTTAACACCTCGCCCTATACNAAAAAAAACCCTCCGAGGCATGGAGCTATTTTCAAAAACACTTGTAAATTAAAGACCAGAAAATGCAGGTTGCTTCTGAATGATTCATTTTTTAGGAGAAAATTTCTTTGAAACTGCTGCATTTTTAATTTTTGTCCTGACGGCTCTGAGTGAATTTTAATGTTTCTATAAGTGTTTCGATAAAGTGCGTAGGTTAGGTTTTTTTTCGAAAAACGTCTGTAGATTAAAGACCGAAAATTGCAGGTTATTTCTGAGGAAGTCACTTTTTAGAAAATTCACTTCCTAATATTTTCCTTCATTTATTTTTGTTCTGACGTCTCCCATTTCCTAACAATAGAATTGCGTAGGTTGAAACACAATTTGTAAATGGCCCTTTTTATATAGGGTCAATAAAGTCAAAATGTGAATTACATACTATCAAAGTTTAAGTCTATCTTTAATCTCCAGGACTAGAGAACAATAAAGTTGCAAGCACTTTTACTTTTTCCGTAATAAGCGCTTAAAAATATTTAACAGTTCTGTTCTGCCTTGATTGTGTTGGGCGGACAGCTGGGGGTTAAACTCCCTATTTCTTGCGGCCGGGCGTAATAATAAGTTTCTCGTAAGTTATAACTCGGGTAGTTTTTATTCGGTAAAGTGATTGTTCTTTTATAAGGCAATAATAGAAAAAATATAAAAATAAAAGGTGCGTTTATTGGAACTTAGGCTAAGTATCCGTAGTCAAAATATCCGTTAAAGATTTTCTTAGAAATTTAGCGCGAAACGGACTACACTGGGTGCACCCTTATCCGTACGCACCTTTATCCGTACGATGTACCCTTATCCGAACGATTTTTTAGAAAGTTGACGAAACACCCTTATTCGTACGCTTATTCACGTACGGTAAAATTAGAGAACATTTTCCAGATTTTCGTAAATTTTCTAGAGTTTTTACAAAATTAAATGAAAAACTAGCTAACTTGGCGCGTGTTTTAGAAATTCTATGTTTTTTTTGAATAATCAGTTAATTTCAGTTGTTTTTTTCTTGGTTGCATAACCGATGCAGAATCTCGGCTGATAACTTTTTTCGTCCATTTTTTTCCTGAATTTGAAGCAGAAGGCAAGTCAACGGTTTTTCGTTAAAATTATTGATACAACTTGTAATGTCATGGTCACGTTCAATCTTGATCTTAGTATGTCTTTCTTTGTTCTGCAAATGATCCTGATGGTAGACTTCGCCAACAAACGACTCATACCTATCTCCCGCCATATCATTATTATCCCGGGTAACACTAAAACTTATTCCTTATTTTAAACAGGCAAATAAAGTTTTTAGTGTATCCCGGGATAATAATGGATATAAACTACGATATTTCAGACAGCGAGCATTCTGGTTCTCTTCGCTGTAAGTGATTTTTCACCTTTAAAGGTAATGTCGGCCTTTTAATTTCTTTGGCATTTTATCTCATTATTTTTAAACAAAAGTTAAAGAAATCAAATTCCCATATCTAGAATTTCGGTTATTCAAACATTAAGCCTTTATATTCACGAAATATTAAAAAATCTTTTTTTGCTCTTTTTTCACTCACCCCGAAAAAGTCCCTTATCCGTACGATTTTTGGCCGAGCTAAGGCGTACGGATAAGGGTGCACCCAGTGTAAATAAGTTCGGTCCCGCGCCAACCAAATCAGAGTAACTTAGCTCAAACTCTGATTGGGTTGGCGCAGGACCGAACTTATATAGTCGGTTTCGCGCCAACTTTCTAAGAAAGTTTTTAACGGATATTTTGAGTATTAACACATGTTAATACTCGAAATAGATGATGGGCGTTAATTGCGCGCCGACATATTTCGTACTTTTGTTTATCAAAAGTACAAAAGTTTTATCGGCACTTAAGGGGGTGGCATAAGTCCAGAAAGTTGGTACTTTTTTTCAGAGCAATATATGAAAGAAAAAAATGTGGAAATTTATTTTTTTATTTTTTATCTTCAATAAAAGTGTTTATTCTTACAAACGTTTACATTTTTATTTCCTAAACATAACCAACTATAGTTAAAAATACAACCACTTTGCACTGTGCATCATTTTCCAACTTACGACTATAGAATTTTTTTTAAAGACGATATTAATAAACTTCAGACATTGTCGGGTGTACTCCGCTAATTAGTTACCTAATTACTCTGCACACTCGAAATTTTATTAAATATCAAAGATTTTTTCCATGAAATAGGGTAAAAAGTGGCAAAAAGAAGAAAAAAACAGCTTTTTTTGAGATAAAAATTGACCTTAAATTGCGTTGTGATATTAAAAAATGTCCTGACTATTAAACAAAATGGCGCCTATTACACCCACCATTTTATTGGGAATTTTCCACAACCATAAAATTTTCAAAGATTCAGTGCCGAATGGCACTTATCCAGTGCACAGTCAAGTGTTAAAAATGTCATGAACAGTTTCAAAATGATAATCGCGCGACCTACCGATTAGTTGACATACGGCGATTTAATAGATGCCAAAACATTTAATATGTCATTCTGCATGATTTTTTATGGAGAGTTCAAAAAACCACGAATAAAAAATTTTTGACTTGATTTGGGGAAAATTTTCATAATTTTTCTGAAAAAGTCGAAAAAAAAATGAAAAATAAAAATTTAATGATTTTCAAACAGCGGTCAGAAAATATGTAGGAATCCATGGAAAAAGTTAAAGTGGCTATTTTTCGGGTTTTTACACAGAGATTTCAATTATTGAAACAAAAATTTTCATAATGCTTCGATTTTTTGTTTAAATTTTTACGATTTCAAAGATGAAAACCCGAACTTAAATCTTTCCTAAAATGAATAAAAATGATTTTATGAAGCTAAAACATATTTAAATCGGTTCAGCTAACTATAATATTGAAAAA
>SCLH01001955.1:27085-41442 GCA_004367855.1 Oikopleura vanhoeffeni | reverse complement strand
GGCCTTTATTAAATCAGAGTCGCATACCCCCTTAAGTGCGAAATGAGAAGAAAAAGGGAGGAATGAAGTGCACTGGCTGAGCGAGAAACTGAATTCTCAAAGGCGATTAGTTACGGTAAAACCCGTTACAAATAGCCTTTCAAATGGCTATATGCCTCGGAGGGTTAAGGGGGTGGTCAACGCAAATCTGGACAAAAATGTGTGATGAGGTTATTTTTATAGAACATTCGAAACTTTATATTTACTGCATTTGAAATCAATAACTGGTATTTTCAGAGTCCTTACTACCTTCAAAAGTACAGTGTAGTATTCTAGAAAATATTTTTGTTTGGAAATTTGATTTTCAGTTTTAAGGCTTAATTTTCATCGCAGAAAAATCAAAATTATATTTTCTAAAACTGCATTGAATTCTGCGTCCGATAGTTTGAATTTTTTTGAAATGTTGACGATTTCAAAAATGAAAACTCGAACTCAAATCTTTCCCGAAAATGAATAAAAATACTTTTATCAAGCTGAAACATATTTATATCGGTTCATCTAACTATAATTAGCATAAAAAATATACTGACTTATTTTTTTCGTAAGTTATAACGACTTCAGTCTGCCGGGTTTATACAACCCCTTAAGCTGACACTCACCGAGAATCCCACCGAGCAAATCATTACTTTTTACAATTTTAACTCATAATTTCTGACTAGAATCTGTGTCTCAGTTAAAAATCAAGCACTTATCGTCTTGGTATCAGGCCTGACCGGGACCAAAACGACGTTCAACTTTTTCGGTCTTCAGAAATCTCTAAATATCACGTTCAACAGGTGCTGAAAAGTACAAGTGAAATATTGATTTAAAGGAGTCACCGAATTTTCCAAAAAAATCAAAGGGGATTATTCACATTTTCAGGATTTTTAAAGAATAATAAATCGAGTTAAAATAAGATTATATATCGAATAACCCATGAATGCTGCAAAATAGGTAAGGTAAAACTTGAAAAATTGTGCAGACCATAAATTCAAATTTTCATGAAACTTTGAGATATTTTGGCATATAATTTTGGCATATGCAAATCGTGTTTAAGTTTTACCGATGAAGGGCCGCAAAGTCTCAAACGAAGGTACCATTTCATCCTTAATTAAATATCCGATTACTTACATTTTGTGTTAAATAACGAGGATTATAAATGCCCAAATAAAGATTCGTTGTTTTTCTATGAAAATGAAAAACAAAGCAACTAACCTTCAAATATGATTCTCAGCATTATCATTTTCCATGTATTACTTTTTTGATCAGTTCAATTGAAAATGTAGAACGTTAAGGGCCTCGGACCGACGGCCCTCGGTGCATTTTGGCAGATTTGCACTTTTTCAATTTTTTTGTCAACATGGGAAACTTTTTGCCACTTCATAATTTTCGAGTTCAAAGTATTTCAAACGTAAGTTGCCACTTTTGAGCTCACTTTGTATAATTTGTTTTTTTCAGATCGATTATTTTTACTTTATAATCGTCTTTTGAAAAAACACTCAAAAAACGCGCGTTTGCTTCCATGGTGTCTAAATTACATTAAAATTTCTTTTCCTTTTTTATTTATTAGAAACTTTGAAAAATGGTTTCGACCACCATCGAAAATTTATATTATTTAATTTCATATGATTTGTACGTCAAAATCGAAAATTTAAATTTACTAAAAAAGACGAAAAAATGAAATTTTAGCACATCGAAAGAAATATTTATTTTCACGAGTTAAATTTATAAAATTTTACGTAGTGGATGGGTCGGCTTACCAATTAGGCAAGTCTCGGTGAAATAATTTTTTTTCATTTTTGATTTAAGAGGGCTTAAGTATATTTCGCGCAAACCGTATTTTCGTTCAAAAAAGTATGATTCAGAGTATAAACAAGAGCGAAGAAACAAAACGAAAGCATATGTTAATACAGTGAAAGCAGCCATCCCCAATATTTTCAGCTAAGGACTCCAAAAAAATAAGTTTGAAAATTTTTGAACAAGAAATGAGAAAAAATTTCAAAATATTTCTAATTATTTTTGACCAAAAAGCACTAAACCATGTCATAAGGTTTTTCAAAGAGCATATAAATAATATCTGGTCAACTAGTCAAAAAATAAAGTATCCATTTTGTAGAGTTTTTTTGTTGATTTGAAACACATATTGAAAAAAAATTTTAACGAAAAATAAGGCAGTTTCTTCATTTTGTTTGAAACTTTTAATCCAAAATTGCTCACCTAATTTCTCGATTCGAAAAGTTAAAATTCGACTCAAATTTTCTTAAATAAGTCATAATGCCTAAAATTCGCTAGTTGAAAATAGTTGCGCTATATGATCAGTCACTTTGATGTGCAGATTGGTAAGAATATATAAATCCAGTGAAAGTTTTTATCAAGAGCCCCATATTGGTTATTTATTCAAAATGCATCGAGGCCCTTAACTTAATCGCATTGTGAAAGGATTCAACTGAGTTCTGTCAAACACTGATGACCGGTTTACAAATAAATGGTACCTTACCAGCCAAATACCACAACTTAAGTTATATACTGTATTTTTATTCGTCAGAAAAAAAACGATTTTTTTGCGCTACGTTATCCACGTAATTTAACTGAAAGAAGGTGATCGATATTGTATTGAGGAGAATGTACCTTCTTTTTGACTTATACGCCTTTAGTGAGAGAAGAACATGATAAAGCACGATGACTATCACCAATTGTGTTTTTGAGGCCGGATTAGTACCTTATTAGATTTTCAGCCTTCTTTGTTGGCGGACACTATCCGCATCATGGCCCATTGCGTTTCAGAGCTCTTTCAATTCTTTAATTGCGCTTTTTGCATAAGAAATTTTGTTGATTTGGATCTCGTATGATATTCATGTATAATCATAAATCTTTTAATTCTGGTATCGCAGAAGACTGAGTTATTTAGAAGTATATGACTTAATATGCAATTTGGATTACCTCGAACGGCGGATGTTTTATTTTCACACTGAGAATAACCAAGCCTTTTAATCTTTTGACGTAATTGAACATTAGCCAGTGTGATACTGACTTACTGCTGCGACAACTGTTGCCATCATAGGCGTTCTAAGAATATAAATCTAAATTGAGATTTATCCATTATATATTTGTAGATATGGAAAAAACAAATTAACATTCTGCCTTTTTCAGATATTTTGAAAATGAACCGTAATTTTTGAAAAATCCGGCCTTCTGGATTGTCTTTGTCATACCTGTTGGTTTCATAATTAACAAATTAAAATAGGTTTCTATCATTATATACTACTACCTTATGCAGTTAATCATTACTACTTAATCATCTTATACAGTAACTTCTAATGGAGTTTAATCATTTTCTACTTAAACATCATTAAGTACGGTTTTTTTTGAGAACTTAATGACTTTAAACTTAAGTCAGGCTTAATCTCCATTAAGTATTTTGGACTTAAAATATTTGTTTTTCACTATTTAATGGAAAAAAGTATTTTTTTTGAATTAAATAAAATTATTTCATGAGAAAAAAGTATTTTTTTTCAATTAATAGAAATATTTTTTGTGTTTCGTTATGAAAATATTTTCTATTTTTATTCAATGTGAAATGCATGCCCTTTCCAAGCTTATCAGACATGCGCACTGGCCGTTTTTTGGCTGATAAGCACTTCCTCCTTACATTTTCAGCGTTCATAAAGTTTCGTTTGATTATTGTGTACACTTTCGGCCGTACTATAATGCGTAAGCAAAAGGCTTAATACTTTATTTATTTGTGTACTTAATGATAATAGTACACAAAAATAAATCGCATTAAGCATTATTTACTTTTGCATCATTATACAGTAATCTTATGAGGTAATCATTTTTCTACTTAAACATCATAAGGTCGGTTTTTTTGAGAACTTAATGTCTTTAAAATTTAAATCAAGGCTTAATCTCCTTTAGTATTCTTGGCTTAAATATTTGTTTCATATTTAATGAAAAAAATATTTTTTTTGTTATTAATAGAAAATATTTCAATGAGAAAAAAAGTATTTGTTTCGTAATTAAATAGATAATTTTTTTTTTGTACGTTATCAAAAATTTTCTATTTTATTCAATTAATGATGTCTTTCCAGCTTTTCAGACATGGGACTGGCCGTTTTGGCTTGATTAGCACTATCCTCTTTACATTTTCCAGCGTTCATAAATGTTGTGTTGATTATTGTGTACACTTTCAGCCCGTCACTATATGAATGCGCAAAAGCAATAATACTTAATGATCTTTATTTATTTTTGTGTACTTATGTTTAATAAGTCCTAGCATTATTCTACTTTTGCAATCATTATATATAACACATATGTGGGGAATGTTGAATACTTAATTTTGCTTATGTATAAATACATAATGTGGATATGTTCGAAATTTTCAATTCCGCAGACTCTGATAATTACAAACAAAAAATGATCAATAATTTCATTATGTGTTTTTTCAAAATTAAATTTAGCTTTTTTAAATCGAAAAGACTCATTAATTTCTTCATTATGTGTTTTTTTTCAAAATTAAATTTAGCTTGATATAGATCAAATTATACGTTTTTTCAAATAATTTCTTTAGGTCTAGAAAGGAAATACCGGCCGCGGCGTATAGGCTTACCTATAGGCCCGCGTTAGGCTTGTATCGTATAGGCCATACCGTATAGGCTATACGGTATAGCGGAAGTGGAACATGATGACGAGCGTACAAGGCCAGATCGCAGACCACCACTACAAGGATTCATTAAAATTTAACACCTCTAGTATATAATATATACATATCTCACTGCTATAAATCGATGAAATGCGAGACATAAACCGAAGTTTCTACACATCCTACAAAGGTGCAGTTCCGATTTTGCAATGACTTGGAAGAAAAGAACTATACTGTGGTCGTTGTGGCGTGATGATCAGCATTCAGCGCTTTGGTCGAAAGGTTCGGGTTTAATTCCTTCATTCATCTCTAATTGTTAAGTGATATAACATAGAGAATCTTGAGCACTTATTTCAGAACTAATTTAACACTTTTATAGATAAACTATCATTTTTTAGTTTTTTTTAGAATTGGACAGAGTAAGAGCCCTCGTACTTTACACGTTATGTGTCGTTTTAATTCGACAATCCGAAATACAGAATTAACTCGATACAGTTAATTTTTATCACGTGATATATTTTCAGGTTTTAATTTGAGAACAGCAGATTACCGAAGTGAATGGACATATCTATTAACCAAACTGAACTCCATTTCAAAAAAGTTAACTATCTCTATAGCGCGAGTTCGAATACCACTAATAAAGTCTTAGTGATTGCTAGAGTGATTCAACCCCGGTCAAATTAAGCGTTTCCAATTCAAACACCTTGCCTATACTCATATCAAGACAACTAAGACAACAATAGTGGGATCTAACACGCGCTAAATAGAAAGTAAACGTTTTTGAGATTGAGTTCCGTTGGAAAAGATATTGAGGGTAAAAATAAAAGGTGCATTGAGGAGGTAGCGGTCGTAAAAATGTTCCTTTGTACTTCATTTTTCAAGGAACAAAACTTATGGAAAGGCATTTGTAGATCTTCTTTAATCTACCAAAAATAATTCATCAGAATAATTTTGGTCGACCCTGTTGACCAAGTTATTAAGGATGCATCCGCGACCGCATTTTCTATCCCATCCCTATTTTCCCTTATTTTTGCTTACCCTACGCAAAAAGGGAACGGAAAACACACGCAAACCAATCTCTTTGACAACCCATTTAGGGCCCACCGCTAAAAGCGTGAATAATATGCGTCTGATTGGCTTTTCTTACAAAATGATAGGAGACTATGAGTAATGCTGTACACAGGATCGCCGCGCACCATGTTCAACGTACACCTGCGGTGACCACCATGCGGCAATTTCAGAACGTTAATCATATTTCAAATATTAATATAATAGAAAGTTGGTGCCACGTACAAAATAATAATGTGAACATATTTCCGAAAGTACCCTTATTTGTATATGTAGATATATCTAGTTTCATTGCTGTGTTAATCGATAGAAGCAAAAAATTGCATTAAATCAGAATTTCCGGTCTGATGAGCAATTTCTGAAACTCACCAAAATCTTTAAATTAAAAATAAGAGAACTTTCGGGGTCGATATTCCGACGGCCAAATGATACTTCCCATACATTTTTGATTTCTGTGTTTAAAAACACAGCAAAGCAGGTGGGAGTAACTTTTTTTCTGATATCCATACTATATATGTCTTAATAGACGAAATTCAATAAAAAGAATACCTTAATTCTTCCTCAAAATGTTCTAACTTATTAATAATCTAATAAATACATCTGCAATACAATACAACAAGATTTCTATGCTTATCTGGATTAAAAACTATGTCAAACGGGGTATCGAATCAAGAAATCCAGACAAAGTGACAAGCGCTCACCATTGCGCCATTAGTACCACAAGTTCTTCTCCTTCCAAACTTATTAAAAAAAGATGAATCTTTTATGGAAATGTTGGCTTCGTTGCAGAATGTGAAAAGCAAAACTTAAAGTTGATGGTGTGCTCATTCGCTTTTATAGAGTTAGTATGATGATACTATGTACACTGGAAGGCTGTTTCATATATATGAACTTATGTAATTAAAACATAATATTTTATAATTTTTTCAATATATGTATTTATCGCCCCTTCATTATATTTGAAAAGTTATAAATTCATTATGTTTTAATTACATAATTTCCATTTTATACGAGTACTTAATGGAGGTTAATCATTTTCTGCTTAAACACATTAAGCATTATTTTTTAGTACTTAATGATCTTTAATAACTGAAAACAATACTTAATTTATATAGTATTTTCGACTTAATAAACTTTTTTCAGCATTTAATGGAGAAAAAATAATTTTTTTCTGAACTTAATCTCCATTAAGTACTAAAAAAAGTTTTTCAGTCGAAAATATTTTTTTTTCAAGAACTTAATCTCCATTAAGTATTAAAAAGTTATATACTTAATGGATGTTAAATAAAAAATGATTAACCTCCATTAAGCACTCAGTATAGGAATGGCGTATATGTCCAAAAGGTCTCTTAGATTTTAAAATGGCGTAATGTCCAAAAAGCGTCCTATAATTTGAAATGGCGAAGATGTCCAAAGAGCGTTCCTAAATTTCAAAATCGCTTAGTTGTCCAAAAGCGTTCCTAAAATTGAATCGAATAAATCTCCCAAGGCGGTTCCCAAATTTCTAAATGGCGTATATGCCCAAGAGCGTTCCAATTTCCAAATGGCGTATATGTCTTCAGAGCGTTCTAACCAAACCAAAACATGCCTCTTCAAGATAACGTTCCACTTCGTTGCGTAGATGTCCACTAAGCGTTCATTCACAGTTGTCTACACTTTCAGATCACAGTTTATATAGCCTACGCTTCTTTACATCGATCACATCCAATTTAACGCGCTTTCTCATTATAATCGTTCTTCATGTCGTGTACACTTTCGGCCTCCAGTTATATATGGCGAAGCAAAAAACTCTTAATGACCTTATTCATTGTTGTGTGTACTTAATAATAATAATTCCGCCCCCTGGGCGGCAATTAAAACATTCAGTACACCACAACTGATAAGTTCATTAAGAGTTTTTTCTTTTGCATACATTATATACAGTGGGTGAGACCAATGGGCAACCACGAGCTTTTCGAAAAAGTGTTGCATTGGTCTCTATCGTTGTCATGGTCTACCCACGAAGGTTTGCCATGGTCACTATCGATTTTTTAATTGATACATGTATTTCTGAAAATTTAAAACAGTTTTTCGATAGTTTTGTTCTAGATTATAAATTTAACAATCATATGTGAAATTCACAATATATTACAGCGGGGTGCGCCGGCGGGTATAGGTTAACGCGTGTAGTTAGATTCCACGCAAAAACCTACGTAGCCTCCGCAAAAAACCTACGCATTTGGAAAATAAATTATTCGTTCCTGGCGTGCGGCGTATAGTTATAGGCAAAAGATTAGGCTTTTTTCAAACGTTCCTAGGCAAAGATTGGCGTTTTAAACAGATTTTCAGACCAAAATCTCCAGTCGACGCGACAAAAAATACACTTTTTTAAAACATGTTCAGATTGACCAATGAAGTGTCGGTATTCAAGGAGTTTAAAAACATGTTTTCAAGTCTCGCATACATCGGCTAGCTTGAAATGGCTATAGTTATTCAGATAAAAATATTTAGTTTTTTCTGGTTTCTGAGAGTGATTTACTGTGAGCATATTTTTTTCATACTTTATGTTTCCTGACATTTTAACGATTTTCGGATAATCTATTCAAATTATGTTTATTTTTAAATTAACTTTATTCATTTTTTCATAAAGATAAAATTATACATCCTAAGACTTGTAACAAAAAATTAACTTTGAATCACAAAAAATTCTTACTCTGACCATATTTTAACGCATTTTAACTATGATATTGCCCAAATAAGCAATCAGAGCACATTTTCTCAAAAGTACGCGTATAGTTAGAAGTTCGCGTATAGTTACATTACGCGTATATAGGGTTTTTTGGCGACAAACTTTCTAACTAACGCCGCACCGGCTATTAATTTTTAAATTATCAAATTATGGGCAAATCAAAAAAATTGCCATAGAAAATTATCAAAATTCAGAGTGTTGCCCATTGGTCTCATAGGTCTGAAATAATCAAATCTGCGAAAAGTGTTGCCCATTGGTCTCACTGGCCCTTGTCATTGTGTTGCCATTTGGTCTCACCCACTGTAAACACATAATATGGGAATGTTGAATACTTAATTTGCTTATGTATCAATACATCAAGTGGGCATATGTTCGAAACTTCAATTTCCGCATACTCTGATATAATATTCAATACAAAAAATGATCAATATTTTCATTATGTGTTTCTTTTCAAAAATTGAATTTAGCTATTGTAGAATCAAAATTATACGTTTTTTTCAAAATAATTTTTTTTAAGGTTCTTAAAAAGGGATGCGAATACCGGCGTATAGGCCATACCGTAATAGGCTATACGGTTTATAGGAAGTGGAACCTGATCACGAGCGTACAAGGCAGACGCAGACCACCACGACAAGGATTTCATAAATATTAAAGCTTTTCAGTATATGATATGATACTAACTACTTATAAAATCGAATGAAAATGGGCAGACCATAACCGAAAGTTTGTCTTTACACATCCAAAAGGTGCAGTTCGACTTTGCAATATGACTTTGGAGAAGAGAATATACTCGTGGTCGTTGTGGCGTGATGGTAACGTAGCGGCTTGGCGAAGGTTCCGGGTTAATTCCTTGTCATTCATCCTAATTGGTTTAAGTGATATAACACAAGAATCTTGAGTCACTAATTCGAACATATTAAACTACTTTTATTAGATATAACTATCAATTTTTAAGATTTTTTTAAAGAATGGACAGAGTAAAGCCCTCGATTACTTTACACGCTAGTGTCGTTTTTAATCGACATCCGATGACAGACTTAACTCAGTACATTTAATTTTCTATCACCTGAATTATTTTCAAGGTTTTAATTGAGAAACGCAGATTACCGGAAGTGAATGGATCATATCTATAACACTGAACCCATTTCAAAAAAGTTAACTATCTCTATAGCGCGAGTTCTTATCACCAGATGAAGGCTTAGTGATTGCTTAATGATTCAACACCGTCAATTTAGCGTTCCAATATCGACCCCTTGCCTGTACTCATACTCAAGACAGTCACTAAGACAAAAAAGTGGTATTCTAACAGCGCGAATAGCAAAGTAACGTTTTTGAGATTGGATTCCGTTGGAAAAGATATTGAGGTAAAATAAAAGTGCAGTTAAGGAGGTAGCGGTCGTAAAAATGTTTCTTTGTACTTCATCTTTCAGGAAACAAACTTTGGAAAGGTCATTTAGTAGATCTTTCTTAAATCTACAAAATAATTCATCAGAATAATTTTGGTTCGACCCTGTTGACCACAGTTATTAAGAACTGCATCCGACGGATTTTCTATCCCATCACTATTTTCCTTATTTTTGCTTTCACTTACGCAAAAGAGAACGGAAAAACACACGCGCAAATCAATCACTTTGACAACCCACTGAGGCCCACCGCTAAAAGCGTGATGAATATATGCGTCTTTGATTGGCTTTTCTTACAAAATGATAGGAGACGATGAGTAACCTGTACACGGATCGCCTCGCATTCCGTACAAGCCTGCTGGTGACCACATGCGGCAAGTTCTAGAACGTCTCAA
Source organism: Oikopleura vanhoeffeni (assembly GCA_004367855.1). NCBI lineage: Eukaryota > Metazoa > Chordata > Appendicularia > Copelata > Oikopleuridae > Oikopleura > Oikopleura vanhoeffeni. The sequence continues at coordinate 31,191 of SCLH01001955.1, read as the reverse complement.
TCATATTTTAAATGATTATTTAAATAGAAGTTGGTGGCACGTACCAAAATAAATAATGTGAAAATATTCATCCCCGAAGTAACCCTTATTTGTGTATTTGGATTAGTATCTATGTAGTTTCATTGCTTGTGTAATTTGATCAAGCAAAATTGCATCAAATCATGAATTTCCGGTCTGTGAGCAATTTCCTGAAACTCATCCAAATTCTAGAAATTAAAATACGGGGAACTTTTCGGGGTCGATGATTCCGCCGCCAAAATGATATCTTCCCCATATATATATTTTTTCTGTGTTTTAAAAAACAAGCAAAGACAGGTGTGAGGTAATTTTTATATTGAATCCATACTAAATAATGTCCTTAATAACGGAAGTCAATAAGAAATGGAACTTAATTCTTCCTGCATAAATGTTCTATAAAATTGTTAATCTGATGAAAATTATTGCTTTTCGAAATATGCAACAGACTTCCTTATGCAATCTCAGTAAAATCAATGTCATACCGTGGTTCGAGCATGGATTATTCCGATTCCAGTTGCGAGTGACGACCACGCCCACTTAGCCACACTATCTTCTCTCTTTCAACTTTATTACTGCAAAGATGAAAATGTTTTAGTAGAATGATGGCTTCGTTGAATAATGTGAAAAGCAAAACTTTTAGGTTGATGGTGTGTCAATTCTCGATTAATAGGTAAGTTCATGTTATGGAACTGGTTACATGGACGCTCGTTATATATACGAACTATGTAATTAAACATAATTATTTTAACTGATTGTTCAATATAATAATTATATCGGCCCCCTTCTTTTGAAGTATTTTTGCGACTTAAAAATTTTTTTTCACCTATTTGATAATAAGGTATCTTCTTTTTGTAATTAAATGAAATAAATATTTGTACTTGACAAAAAAAATCATTTTATTTAATCGGAAATGATATTACTCCAGCTTATCAAAAAGGCACGGCCTTTTGTGGCTCCGATATTACAGAAAGTGACAAATAGTGCCAAAATATTAATTTTTTACAACGAACAAACGGATGACCCATTGCACTTTTCAACTATTGGATATTGCGATGCAGTAAAATATATACCTTAGCAGTGTTTTGATCAGCTTTTAATCAAACGTTCCAAAGAGGCCGTTTTGTCACATTCGACGCCAATCCGGCCTATTGAGCCAAAACAAAAAAAATAGCCTTATATAAATTGAAATCTAGATCAATTTTCAAGAATATTTTCGAAATTTCCGATATAAAGGTCAGTTACCTTGTTTCATGTGCAGAAAAGTCGCAAGGGACGCGCTTTTCACCGCGGTACAACAGGTGGTTGTGTAGTGTAGACGAAATGTGGAACAATAAAATTCTTTTGTTAAGGGGGTTGTATAGATCGGAAAGGCTTTTTCTTCGAAGGCCCCAAAACTTTTATTCCTTCGTAACACAATTTTATAAAAATCTTCATAGACATAAAACAATATTTGTCGTATTATCCTATTTTTCACCCTGATTAGTGCTTTTTCAAAATACGAAAGTGTCGTTTCGGGCCTTAACTCCAGGATTACAGTTGAAAATTATTTTTCAGTCAAGTCATCGTATATCAAATTTTCAATTGTATATCAAAAAGATTTGCACTATCATGTTTCTGAAACCGGGATTATAAACTATAGCCTAAAAAATAGTTCACCGATTCCTCGCGGCAAGATCACAAAAAACATTTTCTCATTAGACACGTCTAAAAAAATCGATATTTTTTTGGAAAATTTAAATTTATTTTTCACAATTTTAAAATTTATATATAACTAAACAGACCACGTTGAGATCAGAATTCCTGAAGAAGGGTTGACAGCAACTTCTAGTTCATAATATAGTTGGATGCCTATATGGGGGTCTGCTGATTTGGGGTTGTGCTATGCGATTCTCGACAAACAGCAGCTGGATGATTCAAAATCTTTGTACTTGAAAAAAAACTCTTCAAAACAATTAAAGAAGTGTAATAGTTTCTGCATATGATGTCAACCTACCACACACAGACAACATTAACTAAGCATGCCCAGAACCTGAATAAACCTATTTTCTCTGTTACATTAATATCCTTTCTGACTTTTCTTGTGCAAGGCTAGAAAACAACAAAACAACATCTTTAATGATTGTTTTTCGAATTTGCTTTTGACGGCCAAAAAAGCCAAAAAAATGAGAAACAAAAATTATTGATTATAATGATATGTTATTGAAAGTGCGCTATGTGTTTCTTTTTGACGCATTGCAGTGTCCAATATTGTCACCAAAATCCGTCAAAAGCGTTGGAGTAAGGGAGCATAATAGTTATCTTTTGCAATTTTAAATTTTTTTGGTTTTTGAAAATTTTTGTCAAATTTATAATAGAAAATGAAAAGCTGACATGGCCCGAAGGCAGACGCCGAATCAAAATTTAAATAAAAACTCTAGTGAGTGTCAAATACCAAGTCTTGTGCTTCCATATGCAGTATAGAATCAGATACTGTATGGTAGCCGATACGTTTCGTCCTAAACTCTGGAAGTAGATTTTTTTCGATAATTTAAAACTTATATCAAAGATTTCAGTACAATATCATAATGTTAGACAGCATATCATACAACTGAATAACTGAGGAGAATCGTGGACAGAGCCTCCCAACTGTTTTTTTGTGTTTTTGTTGCTTTCTGGAGCTGTGTCACAGCAAAATAATAAAACGACCGAAAAATGAAGAGAGACTACAACCTGAGTGTTTTTAGAGAAGGCTTGATAAGCTTGGCTTATATTTAGAAGAGTTTTCTCAAGCACAATTAGTTTTGGATAATAACCGCTGCCTGGTTTGTCAGAATCGGCATAGCAAAACCCCAAATCAGGCGACATCTCCAACACCCTTAAGGGGTTACTTTGCGTGACTGGAAATTACTTTTTTGGCTGAGCGAGAACAGATAGATAACTTGGGGCAATTAAGATCAGCTATGTTGTAGAACTAGCCTAGAACCTTGTAAATATATTTAGTCGATAACTTGGCGTATCCAGAATACACCTGAAATACGTTACCAGCAAGGTGTTCCTCGACCAATTTCAAAATTCTATCTCCGCCCTGATTTATTTGAGAGCAGCCAAATCTTAAAAACCAGTGTCAATACTAAACTGCAGGTCTCCAGAACGCGTTTTTTAAAATTACGTTTTTTTGAACATGCAGAAAACTACCGGATGTTTGCGAGTTTTAGCATTTTCTCAATCAAAAACTCCTCCTTGGTTACATCTCGGATTCACCCCATTCCACAGCAAAACACTAGCACGAAGAAATGATACAACTCTCTAAAGGCGTTTATTTCAAAATTCGCGAACCCAAACTGAAAGAAATATGACTTTTTTGTAAGGTCACGTAATATTTCTTTCACATGTAGCCTTCGTATTTGATCGGATCGTCTATTTATCAATCAGGTCAGCAGTGGGCGTATAAGCAATGCTGATGTCGTCCTAGAAAAAGTACTTGAAATCTGTTTTGCGTCCTTTAATACTCTCTTTATCTCATATCGTGTTTTAGGTCCAAATCTTCATTCGACGCATTTTATGGAGTTACACCTAACCGAATCTACAATTGTAGAAAACCACTTCCATCAATCTAATTATTCAACAATAGAATACCTTCTTATACTCTCCTGGAATGAAATTTATATTTAAGTTCCGCAAAACAGCCTATATGCAAACTCGAAAAATCTTAAGCGCACAACGACCAGTATTGCCGCTTTGGTAGACAGAAAACTGATAAAGTTCAGTCATTAAATTAAGACAAATTTTGCTGTTCTCAATCGAAGTCTCAAAACTTTTGCCAAATAGCCTAAACTCTTTGTTTCAAAAAATCAACTACTGTCTCTTAACCGGTTGACCAGATTGTTGGCTTTAAGTTGTCACCAGTTGTTAAATGGCAATTGGCTATGACAAGGATAGATCTTTCCAATCTATGCTTTCGTAATATGATTATTCTTATTGGTTCATGCCGTACGAAGCCTTGCAACATTCCAAAAATAATTACATCAGCACCCGTTAGAATGCAGCCCTCCGCATATAAATTTTTGACCTTATATTATTCGTCGCATTTCACAATTGTGTATCAATTC